>JAKGGE010001150.1:0-48680 GCA_023748175.1 Hoolock leuconedys | reverse complement strand
TAAGGTTTAATCGCAAAACATTGTATATATTTATGGTATACAAGGTGATATTTTGATATATGTATACGTTGCAAAATGATTAAATCAAACTAATTAACCGGCCACCCATCATCTGGGAGGTGAGGAGCGCCTCTGCCCGACCACCCATCGTCTGGGAGGTGAGGGCGCCTCTGCCCGGCCACCCATCATCTGGGAGGTGAGGAGCACCTCTGCCCGGCCACCCATGCGTCTGGGAGGTGAGGGCGCCTCTGCCCGGCCACTTACATCATCTGGGAGGTGAGGAGCGCCTCTGCCCGACCACCCATCGTCTGGGAAGTGAGGCGCCTCTGCCCGGCCGCCGCGTCTGGGAGGAAGTGAGGAGCCTCGGTGCCCGGCCACCCATCGTCTGGGAGGTGAGGGGCCTCTGCCCGGCCACCCATGCGTCTGGGAGGTGAGGGCACCTCTGCCCAGCCACCCATCGTCTGGGAGGTGAGGAGCGCCTCTGCCCGGCCGCCCCGTCTGGGAGGAAGTGAGGAGTGCCTCTGCCCAGCCACCCCGTCTGGGAGTGAGGAGCGCCTCTGCCCGGCCGCCCGTCCATATATAAGTGAAGAGGGCCTCTGCCTGGCCACCCATCATCTGGGAGGTGAGGCGCCTCTGCCCAGCCACCCATCGTCTGGGAGGTGAGGAGCGCCTCTGCCCAGCCACACATCTTCTGGGATGTGAGTTGGGCCTCTGCCCGGCAGCCCGTCTGGGAGGAAGTGAGGAGCGCCTCTGCCCGGACACCCCGTCTGGGAGGAAGTGAGGAGCAACTCTGCCCGGCCACCCATGCGTCTGGGAGGTGAGGAGCACCTCTGCCCGGCCACCCATCGTCTGGGAGGTGAGGAGCGCCTCTGCCCGGCCACCCATCCTCTGGGAAGTGAGGAGAGCTTCTGCCCGGCCACCCATCCTCTGGGATTGAGGTGCGCCTCTGCCCGGCCACCCATCGTCTGGGAGGTGAGGCGCCTCTGCCGGCCACCCATCATGTGGGAGGTGAGGAGCGCCTCTGCCCAGCCACCCTCGTCTGGGAGGTGAGGTGCGCCTCTGACAGTCCGCCCCGTCAGGGAGGAAGTGAGGAACCCCTCTGCCCGGCCACCCCGTCTGGGAGGAAGTGAGGAGTGCCTCTGCCTGGCCACCCCATCTGGGAGGTGAGGAGCGCCTCTGCCGGCCACCCATCGTCTGGGAGGTGAGGGCCTCTGCCCGAGCCACCCTGTCTGGGAGGTGAGGGCGCCTCTGCCTGGCCACCCCATCTGGGAGGTGAGGAGCACCTCTGCCCGGCCACCCATCGTCTGGGAGGTGAGGAGCGCCTCTGCCCGGCCACCCATCCTCTGGGAAGTGAGGAGCGCCTCTGCCCGGCCACCCATCCTCTGGGAAGTGAGGAGCGCCTCTGCCCGGCCACCCATCGTCTGGGAGGTGAGGAGCGCCTCTGCCCGGCCACCCATCGTCTGGGAGGTGAGGAGCGCCTCTGCCCGGCCACCCATCGTCTGGGAAGTGAGGCGCCTCCGCCCGGCCACCCATGCGTCTGGGAAGTGAGGGGCGCCTCTGCCCGGCCACCCGTCTGGGAAGAAGTGAGGCGCCTCTGCCCGACCACCCATTGTCTGGGGAGGTGAGGCCTCTGCCCGACCATCCTGTCTGGGAAGTGAGCGCCTCTGCCCGGCCACCATCATCTGGGAGGTGAGGGGCGCCTCTGCCCGGCCACCCGTCTGGGAAGTGAGGCCTCTGCCCGGCCACCCATCGTCTGGGAGGTGAGGAGCCCCTGTGCCCGGCCATCCTGTCTGGGAGGTGAGGAGTGCCTCTGCCCGGCCACCCATCGTCTGGGAGGTGAGGGGCGCCTCTGCCCGACCACCCATGGAGTCTGGGGAGGTGAGGAGCCTCTGCCCGACCACCCATCATCTGGGAGGTGAGGAGGCGCCTCCGCCCAGCCACACATCGTCTGGAGGGAGAGGAGCGCCTCTGCCCGGCCACCCGTCTGGGAAGTGAGGAGGCCCTCTGCCCGGCCACCCCGTCTGGGAAGTGAGGAGCGCCTCTGCCCGACCACCCATGGAGTCTGGGGAGGTGAGGTGCGCCTCTGCCCGACCACCCATCGTCTGGGAAGTGAGGAGGCGCCTCTGCCCGACCACCCATCGTGGGAGGTGAGGCGCCTCTGCCCGGCCACCCATGCGTCTGGGAGGTGAGGGCCTCTGCCCGGCCGCCCGTCTGGGAGGTGAGGAGCGCCTCTGCCCGGCCACCCATCGTCTGGGAGGTGAGGAGCGCCTCTGCCCGGCAGCCCGTCTGGGAAGTGAGGCGCCTCTGCCCGGCAGCCCGTCTGGGAGGTGAGGGGCCTCTGCCCGGCCACCCATCGTCTGGGAGGTGTTGAGGGCCTCTGCCCGGCCGCCCGTCTGGGAGGTGAGGAGGGCCTCTGCCCGGCCACCCATCATCTGGGAGGTGAGGAGGGCCTCTGCCCGGCCACCATCGTCTGGGAGGTGAGGGCGCCTCTGCCGGCCACCATCGTCTGGGAAGTGAGGCGCCTCTGCCGGCCGCCCGTCTGGGAATTGAGCGCCTCTGCCCAGCCACCCATCGTCTGGGGTGAGGAGGGCCTCTGCCCGACCACCCATGGAGTCTGGGGAGGTGAGGGAGGCGCCTCTGCCCAGCCACACATCGTCTGGGAGGTGAGGAGCGCCTCTGCCCGACCACCCATGGAGTCTGGGGAGGTGAGGGAGGCGCCTCTGCCCAGCCACCCATCGTCTGGGAGGTGAGGAGCGCCTCTGCCCAGCCACCCATCGTCTGGGAGGTGAGGGGCGCCTCTGCCCGGCCATCCTCTCTGGGAGGTGAGGAGCGCCTCTGCCCAGACACCCACCATCTGGGAGGTGAGGAGCTCCTCTGCCCAGCCAGACCCTCAGGGAAGTGGCGACTCTGCCAGGAGTGAGGGCTGTGACCTTGACTGGGAAGTGAGCCACCTGCCCAGCCCCTCTGGATGTGAGGGATCCAAGATCTTGACCACCCATCCTTGGGTATTGAGGCCTCTGCCCGGCCGCCCCACATCTGGGAGGAAGTGAGGAGTGCCTCTGCCCGGCCACCCGTCTAGGGTGGGGAGACCTCTGCCCACGGCCACCCGCCGTCTGGGGAGGTGAGCAGCCTCTGACAGAAGCCACCTTGGCAGTCTGGGGAGGTGGGTTGGGCCTCTGCACAGCTGCCCGTCAGGGAGGAGTGAGGCGCCTCTGCCCAGCCACTGGGTCTGGGAGGAGTGGGGAGTGCCTCTGCTGACCACTTAGATCTAGGAGGTGAGGGAGGGCCTCTGCCCAGCCGCCCATCCATATATCAGTCAGAGAGAGGGAGACTCTGCCGGGCACGTCCGGAAGGGTGGGGGCTACTCTGCCGGACTCCACATTTGGGGGAAGGTGGGAGGCGCCTCTGCCCGGCCACCCATGGATCTGGGATGTGAGGCCCTCTGCCCGGCCCCTCTGGGAGAATGTGGGGAGACCCTCTGCGGCCACCCCTTCTGGGAAGAGTGAGGAGCGCCTCTGCCCGGCCATGAAGTGTCTGGGTGGTGGGGGGTGAGCCTCTGCCGGACATCCTGTCCTGGGAAGTGAAGGCTGGCGTCACTGCTGACCCACCCATGGAGTCTGGGAGAGTGGCGTCTCGCCCAGCCACCCCATCCTCTGGGTGGTGAGGTGGGCCATGCTTGCAACCATCCTGTTTGGGAAGTGAGGAGAGCCTCTGCCCGGCCTTCCCGGCTGGAGGGTGAGGTTCACTGCACGGCTGCCCCATTTCAGATGCAGGAGCGCCTCTGCCCGCCAACCGCTTGGGAGGTGAGGGAGCTTTCTGACCGCCACCCATCGCCTGGGAGGCAGGAGTGCCTCTGCCTCCCGCGCACTGGCCTGGGAGGTGAGGAGCTCCTGCCCGGCCAACCCCTCAGGGAGTGAAAGTTTACCTGCCCCGGTCACTTCCCATCTGGGAAGTGAGGAGCCTGTCTCGCCATCCTGCCGGGAAGTGAGCAGGACCCCCACCCCGCAGCCTCTGGGATGAGGACCAAGGATGCCCGCCACCCATCATGTGGTATTGAGGAGGCTCTCTGACCGGGCCGCCCCATCTGGGATGAAGTGAGGAGCTCTGCCCGCCACCCCTGCCTGGGAATTGAGGAGGGCTCTGCCCGCCACCCATCGCCTGGGGCAGTGAGGCAGCCCTCTGCCCACCACCCACGCCTGGGAGGCAGGCTGGCCCTGCCCGGCCGTGGCTGCCTGAAGGGGAAGTTAGGGAGCCTGCTCCAGCCAAATCTGCCTGGGAGGAAGTGAGAGTGCTCTGCCCGCCAATGCCTGGGAATCGAGGAGGGCCTCTGCCCGGCCGCCCCGTCCATAAAGGAAGGAGGTCCCTCTGCCCGGCACCGGCCCGGGGCGAACTGAGGAGCCTCTGCTCAGGCGCCCATCTCGAAAGTTGTGTGGTTTCCTGCCTGCCACCATCGCCTGGGGCTGGGAGAGAGCCCTGCACCCCACCCATCATCTGGGAGGTGAGGCGCCTATGCAAAACCCACATCCCTCTGGGAGGTGAGTAAGCGCCTCTGCCGCCCAACCATCGTCACAGAAGGAGGTAGGGAGGACCTCTGCCCACACCCCAGCATCGTCTGGGAGGTGAGGAGTGCCTCTGCCCGGCCACAGCCCGTCAGGGAGGAGGAAGTGAGGGCGCCTCTGCCCGCCACCCATCGCCTGGGAGGTGAGGAGCGCCTCTGCCCGGCCACCCATCGTCTGGGAGGTGAGGAGCGCCTCTGCCCGGCCACCAATCGTCTGGGTAGTGAGGTGAGCCTCTGCCCGGCCATCCTGTCTGGGAAGTGAGGGAGCGCCTCTGCCCGGCCACCCATCGTCTGGGAAGTGAGGAGGCCTCTGCCCGGCCACCCACCGTCTGGGAAGTGAGGAGAGCCTCTGCCCGACCACCCTGCCTTGGAAGTGAGGAGCGCCTCTGCCCGGCCACCCATCGCCTGGGAGGTGAGGAGCGCCTCTGCCCGGCCACCCATCGTCTGGGAGGTGAGGAGCGCCTCTGCCTGGCCACCCATCGTCTGGGAGGTGAGGAGCCTCTGCCCGGCCACCCATCGTCTGGGAAGTGAGGTCTGCCCGCCACCCATCGCCTGGGAGGTGAGGAGCCTCTGCCCGCCACCCATCGTCTGGGAGGTGAGGCGCCTCTGCCCGCCACCCATCCTCTGGGAGGTGAGGAGCGCCTCTGCCTGGCCACCCCTTCTGGGAAGCAGTGAGGGGGGCTTCTGCCCGGCCACCCATCGCCTGGGAGGTGAGGAGCTCCCTGCCTGGCCACCCATCGTCTGGGAGGTGAGGAGCCTCTGCCCGGCCACCCATCGCCTGGGAAGTGAGGCGCCTCTGCCCGGCCACCCATCGCCTGGGAGGTGAGGAGGCCTCTGCCCGGCCACCCATCGTCTGGGAGGTGAGGAGCGCCTCCGCCCGGCCACCCATGGTCTGGGAGGTTAGGAGCGCCTCTGCCCGCCCAACCATCGTCTGGGAGGTGAGGAGTGCCTCTGCCCGGCCACCCATCGCCTGGGAAGTGAGGCCTCTGCACGGCCACCCCTTCTGGGAAGAAGTGAGGCGCCTCTGCCCGCCACCCATCGTCTGGGAAGTGAGGCGCCTCTGCCCGGCCACCCATCGTCTGGGAGGTGAGGAGCGCCTCTGCCCGCCCAACCATCGTCTGGGAGGAGCGCCTCTGCCCGGCAGCCCGTCTGGGAAGTGAGGCGCCTCTGCCCAGCCACCCATGCGTCTGGGAGGTGAGGGCGCCTCTGCCCGGCCACCCATCGCCTGGGAGGTGAGGGCGCCTCTGCCCGGCCACCCATGCGTCTGGGAGGTGAGGAGCGCCTCTGCCCGCCACCCATCATCTGGGAGGTGAGGGCGCCTCTGCCCGGCCACCCATGCGTCTGGGAGGTGAGGAGCCTCTGCCCGGCCACCCATCGACCTGGGAGGTGAGGAGCGCCTCTGCAGGCCCCTGATCCTCTGGGAGTTGAGGAGCGCCTCTGCCCGGCCACCCATATCGCCTGGGAGGTGAGGGCGCCTCTGCCCGGCCACCCATCGTCTGGGAAGTGAGGCGCCTCTGCCCGGCCACCCATCGCCTGGGAGGTGAGGAGCGCCTCTGCCCGGCCACCCATCGTCTGGGAGGTGAGGGCGCCTCTGCCCGGCCACCCATCCTCTGGGAAGTGAGAGCGCCTCTGCCTGGACACCCATCGTCTGTGAGGTGAGGTGCGCCTCTGCCCGGCCACCCATCGTCTGGGAGGTGAGGAGTGCCTCTGCCTGGCCACCCATCGTCTGGGGAAGTGAGGCGCCTCTGCCTGGCCACCCATCGTCTGGGGAAGTGAGGAGCGCCTCTGCCCGACCATCATGTCTGGGAAGCGAGGAGGCCTCTGCCCGGCCACCCATCGTCTGGGAGGTGTGGAGCACCTCTGCCCAGCGACACATGCGTCTGGGAATTGAGGAGCGCCTCTGCCTGGCCACCCATCGTCTGGGAGGTGAGTTGGGCCTCTGCCTGGCTGCCACGTCCAGGGGAGGGAAGTGAGGCGCCTCTGCCCGGCCACCCATCGTCTGGGAGGTGAGGGCGCCTCTGCCTGGCCACCCCTTCTGGGAAGAAGTGAGGCGCCTCTGCCCGACCACCCATGGTCCTGGGGAAGTGAGGAGTGCCTCTGCCCGGCCACCCATCGTCTGGGGTGAGGGAGGCGCCTCTGCCCAGCCACCCCATCATCTGGGAGGTGAGGGCTCCTCTGCCCGGCCACCCATCGTCTGGGGGGTGAGGAGCGCCTCTGCCCAGCCACCCCATCATCTGGGAGGTGAGGAGGCGCCTCTGCTCGCCCACCCATCATCTGGGAGGTGAGGAGCGCCTCTGCCCGCGCACCCATCGTCTGGGTGGTGTGAGGGCCTCTGCCCGGCCACCATCGTCTGGGAGGTGAGGAGCACCTCTGCCCGGCCGCCCGTCTGGGAGGTGAGGAGTGCCTCTGCCCGGCCACCCATCTTCTGGGAGGTGAGGCGCCTCTGCCCGACCACCCATGCGTCTGGGAAGTGAGGAGCGCCTCTGCCCGGCCACCCATCGTCTGGGATGTGAGGAGTGCCTCTGCCCGGCCACCCATCATCTGGGAGGTGAGGCGCCTCTGCTTGACCACCCATGCGCCTGGGAAGTGAGGAGCGCCTCTGCCCGGCCGCCCGTCTGGGAAGTGAGGAGCGCCTCTGCCCGGCCACCCATCGTCTGGGAGGTGAGGAGCGCCTCTGCCCGGCCGCCCCGTCTGGGAGGAAGTGAGGAGAGCCTCTGCCCGGCCACCCATCGCCTGGGAAGTGAGGACCGCCTCTGCCCGGCCGTCCTGTCTGGGAAGTGAGGAGCGCCTCTGCCCGGCCGCCCGGTCTGGGAAGTGAGGGCGCCTCTGCCCGGCCATCCTGTCTGGGAAGTGAGGAGCGCCTCTGCCCGGCCACCCATCGTCTGGGAGGTGAGGCGCCTCTGCCGGCCAACCCATCATCTGGGAGGTGAGGGAGGCGCCTCTGCCGGCCACCCATGCGTCTGGGAGGTGAGGCGCCTCTGCCCGGCCACCCTCATCTGGGAAGTGAGGAGCGCCTCTGCCCGGCCACCCATGCGTCTGGGAAGTGAGGCGCCTCTGCCGGCCACCCATCCTCTGGGAGGTGAGGAGCGCCTGCCCGCCACCCATCGCCTGGGACGTGAGGAGCGCCGCTGCCCAGCCACCCATCGTCTGGGAAGTGAGGAGCGCGTCTGCCCGGCCACCCATCATCTGGGAAGTGAGGAGCGCCTCTGCCCGGCCACCCATCCTCTGGGAGGTGAGGAGCACCTCTGCCCGGCCACCCATCGTCTGGGTTAGTGAGGTGAGCCTCTGCCCGGCCATCCTGTCTGGGAAGTGAGGAGCGCGTCTGCCCGGCCACCCATCGTCTGGGAAGTGAGGAGCGCCTCTGCCCGGCCACCCATTGTCTGGGAAGTGAGGAGAGCCTCTGCCCGGCCATCCTGTCTGGGAAGTGAGGAACGCCTCTGCCCGGCCACCCATCCTCTGGGAGGTGAGGGCGCCTCTGCCCGGCCATCCTGTCTGGGAGGTGAGGGGCGCCTCTGCCCGGGCACCCATCATCTTGGAAGTTAGGATCGCCTCTGCCCGGCCATCCTGTCTGGGAAGTGAGGAGCGCCTCTGCCCGGCCACCCATCGTCTGGGAGGTGAGGAGCTCCTCTGCCCAGCCGCCCCCTCTGGGAGAATGTGAGGAGAGACCCTCTGTGCGGCCACCCCTTCTGGGAAGAAGTGAGGCGCGCCCCTGCCCGGCCACCCATCGTCTGGGAAGTGACGAACGACGCTGCCCGACCATCCTGTCTGGGAAGTGAGGAGAGCCTCTGCCCAACCACCAACTGTCTGGGAGAGCCTCTGCCCGGCCACCCATCATCTGGGAGGTGAGGGCCTCTGCCCGGCCACCCATGCGTCTGGGAGGTGAGGCGCCTCTGCCCGGCCACCCATGCGTCTGGGAGGTGAGGAGCCCTCTGCCCGGCCACCCATTGTCTGGGAGGTGAGGAGCGCCTCTGCCCGGCCACCCATCGTCTGGGAGGTGAGGAGGCGCCTCTGCAGCCACCCCTTCTGGGAAGAAGTGAGGAGCGCCTCTGCCCGGCCTCCCATCGTGTGGGAAGTGGGGCGCGCGTCTGCCCGGCCACCTATCGCCTGGGGGGTGAGGAGGCCTCTGCCCGGCCATCCTGTCTGGGAAGTGAGGAGGCGCCTCTGCCCGGCCACCCATGCGTCTGGGAAGTGAGGACGCCTCCGCCCGGCCACCCATCGCCTGGGAGGTGAGGAGCACCTCTGCCCGCCACCCATCGCCTGGGAAGTGAGGAGCGCCTCTGCCAGCCACCCATCGTCTGGGGAAGTGAGGAGCCCTCCCCGTCTCGCCATCCTGTCTGGGAAGTGAGGAGGCGCCTCTGCCCGGCCACCCATCGTCTGGGAGGTGAGGAAGCGCCTCTGCCCGGCCACCCATCGCCTGGGAAGTGAGAGCCTCTGCCCTGCCATCCCGCCAAGTGAACAGCACCTCTGCCGGCAGCCCGTCTGTGATGTGAGGACCGAAGCTACCCGGCCACCCATTGTCTGGGAAATGAGGAGAGCCTCTGCCCGGCCCCCCATCGCCTGGGAAGTGAGGAGCGCCTCTGCCCGGCCACCCATCGTCTGGGGAAGTGAGGAGCGCCTCTGCCCGGCCACCCATCGTCTGGGAGGTGAGGGAGGCGCCTCTGCCCGGCCACCCATGGTCTGGGGAGGTGAGGGAGGCGCCTCTGCCCGCCACCCATCGTCTGGGAGGTGAGGAGCCTGCCCGCCACCCATCGCCTGGGAGGTGAGGGCGCCTCTGCCCAGCCACCCATCGTCTGGGAGGTGAGGAGCGCCTCTGCCCGGCCACCCATTGTCTGGGAAGTGAGGAGCGCCTCTGCCCGGCCACCCATCGTCTGGGAGGTGAGGGCGCCTCTGCCCGGCACCCGTCTGGGAGGTGAGGAGCGCCTCCGCCCGGCCACCCATCGTTTGGGAGGTGAGGAGCGCCTCTGCCCGGCCACCCATCGTCTGGGAAGAGAGTAGCGCCTCTGCCCGGCCTTCCCGGCTTGGAGGTGAGGTGCGCCTCCGCCCGGCCACCCATCGTCTGGGAAGAGAGTAGCGCCTCTGCCCGGCCTTCCCGGCTTGGAGGTGAGGTGCACCTCTGCACGGCTGCCCCGTCTGGGATGTGAGGAGCGCCTCTGCCCGGCCACCCGTTTTCTGGGAGGTGAGGAGCGCCTCTGCCCGGCCACCCATCTCTGGGAGGTGAGGAGCGCCTCTGCCCGGCCATCCTGTCTGGGAAGTGAGGAGGCGCCTCTGCCCTCCACCCATCGCCTGGGAGGTGAGGAGCACCTCTGCATGGCCACCCATCCTTTGGGAGGTGAGGAGAGCTTCTGCCCGGCCTCCCAGTCTGGGAGGTGAGAAGCACCTCTGCCCGGCCACCCATCGCCTGGGAGGTGAGGAAAGCCTCTGCCCGGCCATCCTGTCTGGGAAGTGAGGAGCGCCTCTGCCCGGCCATCCTGTCTGGGAGGTGAGGAGCGCCTCTGCCCGCCACCCATCGCCTGGGAGGTGAGGAGAGCCTCTGCCCGGCCACCCATCATCTGGGAAGGTGAGGAGCGCCTCTGCCCGGCCATCCTGTCTGGGAAGTGAGGAGCGCCTCTGCCCGGCCATCCTGTCTGGGAAGGAGGCGCCTCTGCCCGGCCACCCATCGTCTGGGGAGGTGAGGGCGCCTCTGCCCGGCCACCCATCATCTGGGAGGTGAGGAGCGCCTCTGCCCGGCCACCCATCATCTGGGATGTGAGGAGGGCCTCTGCCCGGCCATCCTGTCTGGGAAGTGAGGAGCGCCTCTGCCCGACCACCCATGCGTCTGGGGAGGTGAGGCGCCTCTGCCCGGCCACCCATGGTCTGGGGAGGTGAGGAGCCTGCCCAGCCACCCATCGTCTGGGAAGTGAGGAACGCCTCTGCCCGGCCACCCATCGTCTGGGAAGTGAGGAGCGCTCTGCCCGGCCACCCATCCTCTGGGAAGTGAGGAGGCGCCTCTGCCCGACACCCACCATCTGGGAAGTGAGGAGCCTGCCCGCCACCCATCGTCTGGGAGGTGAGGAGCACCTCTGCCCGCCACCCATCGTCTGGGAAGTGAGGAGCGCCTCTGCCCGGCCACCCGTCTGGGAAGTGAGGAGCACCTCTGCCCGGCCACCCATCGTCTGGGAGGTGAGCAGCACCTCTGCCCGGCCACCCATCGTCTGGGAAGTGAGGAGCGCCTCTGCCCGGCCATCCTGTCTGGGAAGTGAGGAGCGCCTCTGCCCGCAGCCAACCATCGTCTGGGAGTTGAGGAGCGCCTCTGCTCGCCCACCCATCATCAGGGAGTTGAGGAGCTCCTCTGCCCGGCCACCCGTCTGGGAAGTGAGGGCCTCTGCCCGGCCACCCATCGCCTGGGAGGTGAGGGAGGGCGCCTCTGCCCGGCCACCCATCATCTGGGAGGTGAGGGCGCCTCTGCCCGGCCACCCATCAGTCTGGGAGGTGAGGGCGCCTCTGCCCGGCCACCCATGCGTCTGGGAGGTGAGGAGCCCCTCTGCCCGGCCACCCACGTCTGGGAAGTGAGGAGCCCCTCTGCCCGGCCATCCCTGCCGGCCACCCACCGTCCGGGAATTAGGAGCGCCTCTGCCCGGACACCCACCATCTGGGAAGTGAGGAGCGCCTCTGCCCGGCCACCCATCGCCTGGGAGGTGAGGAGGGCCTCTGCCTGGCCACCCATCGTCTAGGAGGTGAGAAGAACCTCTGCCCGGCCACCCATCATCAGGGAGGTGAGGAGCGCCTCTGCAGGCCACCCATCATCTGGAAGGAGAGGAGCGTCTCTGCCCGGCCACCCATCTCTGGGATGTGAGGAGCGCCTCTGCCCGGCCACCCATTGTCTGGGAAGTGAGGAGCGCCTCTGCCCGGCCACCCATCCTCTGGGAGGTGAGGGCGCCTCTGCCTGGCCACCCATCGCCTGGGGAAGTGAGGAGAGCCTCTGCCCGCCACCCACCGCCTGGGAAGTGAGGAGATCCTCTGCCCGGCCACCCAACGTCTGGGAAGTGAGGAGCCCCTCTGCCCGACCACCCATTGTCTGGGAAGTGAGGAGAGCCTCGGCCCAACTACCAACTGTCTGGGAAGTGAGGAGAGCCTCTGCCCGGCCACCCATCATCTGGGAAGTGAGGAGCGCTTCTGCCCGTCCCGCATCGTTTGGGAGGTGAGGAGCGCCTCTGCCCAGCCACGCATCGTCTGGGAGGTGAGGAGCGCCTCTGCCGGCACCCCTCTGGGAAGTGAATAGCGACTCTGCCATGCCACCCTGTCTGGGAAGAGAGTAGCGCCTCTGCCCGGCCTTCCCGGCTTGGAGGTGAGATGCACCTCTGCACGGCTGCCCCATGTGGGATGTGAGGAGCACCTCTGTCCGGCCACACGTTTTCAGGGAGGTGAGGAGAGCCTCTGCCCAGCCACACATCGTCTGGGAGGTGAGGAACTCCTCTGTCCGGCCGAACCCTTCTGGGAAGTGTGGAGGGCCTCTGCCCGGCCACCCATCGTCTGGGAGGTGAGGAGTGCCTCTGCCCGGCCACCCGTCTGGGAAGTGAGGAGGCGCCTCTGCCCAGCCGCCCCATCCATATATAAGTGAAAGGAGCTCCTCTGCCCGGCCACCCATCGCCTGGGAGGTGAGGAGCGCCTCTGCCCGCCACCCATCGTTTGGGAGGTGAGGAGCCCTCTGCCCGGCCGCCTCTCTGGGAGAATGTGAGAAGACGCTATGCATGGCCACCCCTTCTGGGAAGAAGTGAGGAGCTCCTCTGCAAGGCCACCCATCGCCTGGGTAGTGAGGAGAGCCTCTGCCCGGACATCCTGTCTGGGAAGTGAGGAGCCTGCCCGCCACCCATCGCCTGGGTAGTGAGCATCTCTGCCCGCCACCCCCTCTGGGAAGTGAGGAGCGCCTCTGCCCGCCACCCATCGTCTGGGAAGTGAGGGCTCCTCTGCCCGGCCACCCATCCTCTGGGAAGTGAGGAGCGCCTCTGCCCGGCCACCCGTCTGGGAAGTGAGGAGCGCCTCTGCCCGGCCACCCATCGTCTGGGTAGTGAGCATCTCTGCCCGCCACCCAACCTCTGGGTAGTGAGGAGGGCCTCTGCCCGGCCACCCCTGTCTGGGGAGGTGAGGAGGCGCCTCTGCCCGGTCACCCATCGTCTGGGAAGTGAGGAGCTCCTCTGCCCGGCCACTCGTCTGGGAAGTGAGGAGTGCCTCTGCCCGGCCACCCATGGGTCTGGGGAGGTGAGGCGCCTCTGCCTGGCCTCCCAGTCTGGGGAGGTGAGGAGCTTCTCTGCCCGGCCACCCATCATCTGGGAGGTGAGGAGCCTCTGCCCGGCCACCCATCCTCTGGGAGGTGAGGAGCGCCTGCCCGGCCACCCATCGTTTGGGAGGTGAGGCGCCTCTGCCCGGCTACCCATCGTCTGGGAGGTGAGGCGCCTCTGCCCGGCCACCCATCGTCTGGGAAGTGAGGAGCGCCTCTGCCTGGCCACCCATCGTCTGGGAAGTGAGGAGCTCCTCTGCCCGGCCATCCCATCTGGGAAGTGAGGAGCGCTTCTGCCGTCCACGCATCGTCTGGGAGGTGAGGAGGCGCCACTGCCGGCCACCCATCATATGGGAAGTGAGGAGCGCCTCTGCCCGGCTGGCCACCCGTCTGGGAAGTGAGGCGCCTCTGCCGGCCACCCATCATCTGGGAGGTGAGGAGCCTCTGCCCGCCACCCATCGTCTGGGAAGTGAGCAGCACCTCTGCCCGGCCATCCTGTCTGGGAAGTGAGGAGCGCCTCTGCCCGGCCACCCATCCTCTGGGAGGTGAGGAGTGCCTCTGCCCGGCCACCCATCGTCTGGGAAGTGAGGAGTGCCTCTGCCTGGCCACCCGTCTGGGAAGTGAGGCGCCTCTGCCGGCCACACATCGTCTGGGAGGTGAGGCGCCTCTGCCCTGCCACCCATCGTCTGGGAGGTGAGGTGTGCCTCTGCCCGCCACCCCCTGCCTGGGAGGTGAGGAGTGCCTCTGCCCGGCCACCCCGTCTTGGAGGTGAGGTGCACCTCTGACTGGCCACCCGTCTGGGAGGTGAGCAGCACCTCTGCCCGGCCACCCATCCTCTGGGAATTGAGGAGAACCTCTGCCCGGCCACCCATCAACTGGGAAGTGAGGGCGCCTCTGCCCGGCCACCCATCTTCTGGGAGGTGAGAGCGCCTCTGCCCGCCACCCATCGCCTGGGAGGTGAGGAGCTCCTCTGCCCGGCCACCCGTCTGGGAAGTGAGTAGCCACTCTGCCCTGCCACCCTGTCTGGGAAGTGAGGAGCGCCTCTGCCCGGCCACCCATCGTCTGGGAAGTGAGGAGCGCCTCTGCCCGGCCACCCGTCTGGGAGGTGAGGAGCACCTCTGCCCGGCCACCCGTCTGGGAGGTGAGGCGCGCCTCTGCCCGGCCACCCAGCGTCTGGGAGGTGAAGAGCGCCTCTGCACAGCCACCCATCGTCTGGGAGGTGAGGAGAGCCTCTGCTCGCCCACCCATCACCTGGGAGGTGAGGAGAGCCTCTGTCTGCCACCCATCGTCTGGGAGGTGAGGAGGCCTCTGCCCGGCCACCCATCATCTGGGAGGTGAGGAGCGCCTCTGCCCGCCCAACCATCGTCTGGGAAGTGAGGAGCGCCTCTGCCCGCCACCCATCGTCTGGGAAGTGAGGGAGGGCCTCTGCCCGGCCACCCCGTCTGGGAGGAAGTGAGGAGCGCCTCTGCCCGACCACCCTGTCTGGGAGGTGAGGCGCCTCTGCCCGGCCGCCCCATCTGGGAGGAAGTGAGGAGTGCCTCTGCGGGCCACCCCGTCTGGGAATTGAGGAGGGCCTCTGCCCGGCCACCCATCACCTGGGAGGTGAGGAGCTCCTCTGCCCGGCCAGCCATCATCTGGGAAGTGAGGAGCGCCTCTGCCCGGCCACCCATCGTCTGGGAAGTGAGGAGCGCCTCTGCCCGGCCACCCATCGTCTGGGAGGTGAGGAGCACCTCTGCCCGGCCACCCATCGTCTGGGAGGTGAGGAGCGCCTCTGCCCGGCCACCCATCATCTGGGAGTTGAGAAGCGCCTCTGCCCGCCCACCCATCTTCTGGGAGGTGAGGAGCGCCTCTGCCCGCCACCCATCGTCTGGGAGGTGAGGAGCTCCTCTGCCCGGCCGCCCCCTCAGGAAAGATGTGAGGAGCGCCTCTGCCCGGCCGCCCCATCTGGGAAGTGAGGAGCGCCTCTGCCCGGCCATCCCGGCTGGGAAGTGAGCAGCACCTCTGCCAGGCAGCGCCGTCTGTGATGTGAGGACCGAAGCTGCCCGGCCACCCATCCTCTGGGAAGTGAGGAGCGCCTCTGCCTGGCCACCCATCATCTGGGAGGTGAGGAGCGCCTCTGCCCAGCCGCCCCGTCTGAGGAAGTGAGGAGTGCCTCTGCCCAGCCACCCCGTCTGGGAGGAAGTGAGGAAGTTCCTCTGCCCGGCCATCCCGGCTGGGAAGTGAGGAGCGCCTCTGCCCGCCCACCCATCGTCTGGGAGGTGAGGAGCTCCTCTGCCCGGCCACCCATCGTCTGGGAGGTGAGGAGCGACCCTTCCCGGCCATCCATAGTCTTGGAGGTGGGGAGACCCTCTGCCTGGCCACTCCATTAGGGAAGTTAGGAGCTCCTCTGTCCGGCCACCCATCGTCTGGGAAATGAGGGGCGCCTCTGCCTGGACACACATCGTCTGGGAAGTGAGGAGCGCCTCTGCCCGCCCAACCATCGTCTGGGAGGTGAGCAGCGCCTCTGCCCGGCCACCCATGCGTCTGGGAGGTGAGGCGCCTCTGCCCGCCCAACCATCGTCTGGGAGGTGAGGGCGCCTCTGCCCAGCCACCCATGCGTCTGGGAGGTGAGGAGCGTCTAAGCCCAGCCACGCATCGTCTGGGAGGTGAGGAGCACCTCTGCCCGGCAGCCCCGTCTGGGATGTGAGGACTGAAGCTGCCCGGCCACCCATCGTCTGGGAGGTGAGCAGCGCCTCTGCCCGGCCGCCCCATCTGGGAGGTGAGGAGAGCCTCTGCCTGGCCACCCATCATCTGGGAGGTGAGGAGGCCTCTGCCCAGCCACGCATCGTCTGGGAGGTGAGGAGCTCCTCTGCCCGGCCGAACCCTCTGGGTAGTGAGGAGCGCCTCTGCCCGGCCGCCCCGTCTGGGAGGAAGTGAGGAGTGCCTCTGCCGGCCACCCCGTCTGGGAATAGGAGCGCCTCTGCCCGCCACCCATCGTCTGGGAAGTGAATAGCGCCTCTGCCCGGCCACCCATCCTCTGGGAAGTGAGGAGCGCCTCTGCCCGGCCACCCATTGTCTGGGAAGTGAGGAGCGCCTCTGCCCGGCCACCCACATCATCTGGGAGGTGAGGGCGCCTCTGCCCGCCACCCATCGTCTGGGAAGTGAGGAGCGCCTCTGCCCGTCCACGCATCATCTGGGAGGTGAGGAGCGCCACTGCCCGGCCACCCATCATCTGGAAGGAGAGGAGCGTCTCTGCCCGGCCATCCTGTCTGGGAAGTGAGGAGCGCCTCTGCCCGGCCACCCATCGTCTGGGAAGTGAGGAGCACCTCTGCCTGGCCACCCATCGCCTGGGAAGTGAGGAGGCCTCTGCCCGGCAGCCCGTCTGGGAGGTGAGGAGCGCCTCTGCCCAGCCACCCATCGTCTGGGAGGTGAGGAGCTCCTCTGTCCGGCCACCCATCGTCTGGGAAGTGAGGAGCTTCTCTGCCCGGCCACCCATCGTCTGGGAGGTGAGGAGCGCCACTGCCCTGCCGCCCCGTCTGGGAAGTGAGGAGCGCCTCTGCCCAGCCATCCCGGCTGGGAAGTGAGGAGCACCTCTGCCCGGCAGCCCCGCCTGGGAAGTGAGGAGCACCTCTGCCCGGCCACCCATCGCCTGGGAAGTGAGGAGGCCTCTGCCCGGCCACCCATGCGTCTGGGATGTGAGGAGCGCCTCTGCCCGGCCACCCATCTTCTGGGAAGTGAGGAGCCCTCTGCCCGGCCACCCATCGTCTGGGAAGTGAGGCGCCTCTGCCCGGCCACCCATCTTCTGGGAAGTGAGGTTCGCTTCTGCCCGGCCGCCCGTCGTCTGGGAAGTGAGGAGCTCCTCTGCCCGGCCACCCATCGCTCTGGGAGGTGAGGGCCTCTGCCCGGCCACCCATCTTCTGGGAAGTGAGGCGCCTCTGCCCGACCACCCATCGTCTGGGAGGTGAGGGCCTCTGCCCAGCCACCCATCCTGTGGGAAGTGAGGAGGCCCTCTGCCCGTCCACCCATCTTCTGGGATGTTAGCAGCTCCTCTGCCCGGCCACCCATCATCTGGGAAGTGAGGAGCCCTCTGCCCGGCCACCCATCATCTGGGAAGTGAGCAGCACCTCTGCCCGGCCACCCGTCTGGGGAGGTGAGGCGCCTCTGCCCGCCCACCCATCGTCTGGGAAGTGAGGAGCGCCTCTGCCCGGCCATCCCGGCTGGGAAGTGAGCAGCACCTCTGCCCGGCAGCCCCGTCTGGGATGTGAGGACCGAAGCTGCCCGGCCACCCATCGTGTGGGTAGTGAGGAGCGCCTCTGCCCAGCCACCCATCATCTGGGAGGTGAGGAGCCTCTGCCCGGCCACCCATCATCTGGGAAGTGAGGAGTGCCTCTGCCTGGCAGACCCGTCTGTGATGTGAGGACCGAAGCTGCCCGGCCTCCAATTGTGTTGTTGAGGTGAGGAGCGCCTCTGCCCAGCCACCCATCATCTGGGAAGTGAGGCGCCTCTGCCCGGCCACCCATTATCTGGGAGGTGAGGAGTGCCTCTGCCCGGCCACCCATTGTCTGGGAAGTGAGGAGTGCCTCTGCCCGGCCACCCATCCTCTGGGAAGTGAGGAGCGCCTCTGCCCGGCCACCCATCATCTGGGAAGTGAGGAGCGCCTCTGCCCGGCCATCCTGTCTGGGAAGTGAGGAGCGCCTCTGCCCGGCCGCCCTGTTTGGGAAGTGAGGAGCGCCTCTGCCCTGCCACCCATCTTCTGGGAGGTGAGGAGCACCTCTGCCCGGCCGCCACATCTGGGAGAATGTGAGGAGACCCTCTCCACCCTTCTGGGAAGAAGTGAGGAGTGCCTCTGCCCGCCACCCATGCGTCTGGGTAGTGAGGTGCGCCTCTGCCCGCCATCCTGTCTGGGAGGTGAGGAGCGCTTCTCCCCGACCACCCATTGTCTGGGAAGTGAGGAGCGCCTCTGCCCGGCCATCCCTGTCTGGGAGGTGAGGCGCCTCTGCACGGCCACCCCTTCTGGGAAGAAGTGAGGAGTGCCTCTGCCCGGCCACCCTGTCTGGGAAGTGAGGAGCGCCTCTGCCCGGCCACCCTGTTTGGGAAGTGAGGGGCGCCTCTTCCCGGCCACCCATCGTCTGGTAAGTGAGGAGCACCTCTGACCGGCCACCCATCGTCTGGGAGGTGAGGAGCGCGCCTCTGCCCAGCCACCCATGCGTCTGGGAGGTGAGGCGCCTCTGCCCAGCCACCCATGCGTCTGGGAGGTGAGGCGCCTCTGCCAGCCACCCGTCTGGGAAGTGAGGAGCACCTCTGCCTGGCCGACCCGTCAGGGAGGAAGTGAGGAGCGCCTCTGCCCGGCCACCCCGTCTGGGAGGAGGTGAGGAGCGCCTCCGCCCGGCCACCCATCGTCTGGGAGGTGAGGAGCACTCCTGCCCAGCCACGCATCGTCTGGGAGGTGAGGAGCGCCTCCTGCCCGGCCACCCATCGTCAGGGAGGAAGTGAGGACGGCCTCTGCCCAGCCACCCCATCGGGGAAGTGAGGAGCGCCTCTGCCCGGCTGCCCGGCCCATATAGGTGAGGAGCGCCTCTGCCTAGCCACGCATCGTCTGGGAGGTGTGGAGATCCTCTGCCCGGCCACCCATTGTCTGGGTAGTGAGGAGAGCCTCTGCCCGGCCATCCCGGCTGGGAAGTGAGGAGTGCCTCTGCCCGGCCACCCCATGTGGGAAGAAGTGAGGAGCGCCTCTGCCCGGCCACCCCATCTGGGAGGAAGTGAGACGTGCCTCTGCCCGGCCACCCATCGCCTGGGTAGTGAGGAGAGCCTCTGCCCGGCCATCCTGTCTGGGAGGTGAGGAGCGCCTCTGCCCGGCCATCCTGTCTGGGTAGTGAGGAGAGCCTCTGCCCGACCACCAACTGTCTTGGAAGTGAGGAGCGCCTCTGCCCAGCCACCCATCGTCTGGGAGGTGAGGAGTGCCTCTGCCCGGCCACCCATCATCTGGGAAGTGAGGAGTGCCTCTGCCCGGCCACCCATCGTCTGGGAGGTGAGGAGGCGCCTCTGCCCGGCCGCCCCAGCTGGGAGGAAGTGAGGAGCGCCTCTGCCGGGCCATCCTGTCTGGGAAGTGAGGAGCGCCTCTGCCCGGCCACCCATCATCTGGGAAGTGAGGAGTGCCTCTGCCTGCCCACCCATCATCTGGGAGGTGAGGAGCGTCCCCGCCACCCATCGTCCTGGGAAGTGAGGAGCGCCTCTGCCCAGCCATACTGTCTGGGAAGTGAGGAGCGCCTCTGCCCGGCCACCCATCGTCTGGGAGGTGAGAGCCTGCCCGCCAGTCATCACCTGGGAAGTGAAGAGCGCCTCTGCCCGGCCACCCACCCTCTGGGAATTGAAGAGCGCCTCTCCCAGCCCACCCATCGTCTGGGAAGTGAGGAGAGCCTCTGCCCGGCCACCCATCGTCTGGGAAGTGAGGAGCGCCTCTGCCCGGCCACCCATTGTCTGGGAGGTGAGGAGCGCCTCTGCCTGGCCACCCTCGTCTGGGAAGTGAGGAGCGCCTCTGCCCGCCACCCACATCTGGGAAGTGAGGAGCGCTTCTTCCCGTCCACGCATCATCTGGGAAATGAGGGGCGCCTCTGCCTGGCCACCCATCATCTGTGATAGTGAGGAGCGCCTCCTGCCCGGGCGACCCATCGTCCTGGGAATGAGGAGCGCCTCTGCCCGGGCACCCATCTATTTGAAAGTTAGGTTCGCCTCTGCCCGGCCGCCCGGTCTGGGAAGTGAGGAGCGCCTCTGCCTGGCCACCCATCGTCTGGGAGGTGAGGAGCCTCTGCCCGGCCACCCATCGTCTGGGAGTTGAGGAACGCCTCTGCCCGGCCGCCCCCTCTGGGAGAATGTGAGGAGCCCCTCTGCACGGCCACCCCTTCTGGGAAGAAGTTAGTAGCACCTCTGCCCGGCCACCCTTCACCTGGGAGGTTAGGAGCACCTCGTCCCTGCTGCCCCATCGGGGAGGAAGGGAGGAGAGCCTCGGCCCGGCCACCCATCGTCTGGGAGGTGAGGAGCCTGCCCGCCACCCATCGTCTGGGAAGTGAGGAGCGCTTCTGCCCGTCCACCCATCGCCTGGGAAGTGAGGAGCGCCTCTGCAGGCCCCTGATCCTCTGGGAGTTGAGGAGCTCCTCTGCCCGGCCACCCATCGTCTGGGAAGTGAGGAGGCCTCTGCCCGGCCACCCATCGTCTGGGAAGTGAGGAGAGCCTCTGCCCGGCCACCCATCATCTGGGAAGTGAGGAGTGCCTCTGCCCGGCCGCCCTGTTTGGGAAGTGAGGAGCGCCTCTGCCCGGCCACCCATCGTCTGTGAGGTGAGGAGGCGCCTCTGCCCAGCCCCCATTGTCTGGGAGGTGAGGAGCCTGCCCGGCCGCCTCTGGGAGAATGTGAGGAGCCCCTCTGCACGGCCACCCCTTCTGGGAAGAAGTGAGGAGCGCCTCTGCCCGGCCACCCATCCTCTGGGAAGTGAGGAGCGCCTCTGCCCGGCCACCCATCATCTGGGAAGTGAGGAGCGCCTCTGCCCGACCACCAACTGTCTGGGAAGTGAGGAGCGCCTCTGCCCGGCCACCCATTGTCTGGGAAGTGAGGAGCCTCTGCCCGCCACCCATCGCCTGGGAGGTGAGGAGCCTCTGCCCGACCACCCATTGTCTGGGAAGTGAGGAGAGCCTCTGCCCGACCACCAACTGCCTGGGAAGTGAGGAGCGCCTCTGCCCGCCACCCATCGTCTGGGAAGTGAGGAGCCTGCCCGCCACCCATCGCCTGGGAGGTGAGGAGCCTGCCCGGCCACCCATCATCTGGGAGGTGAGGAGCCTCTGCCCGGCCACCCATCGTCTGGGAGGTGAGGAGCCTGCCCGGCCACCCATCGTCTGGGAAGTGAGGAGCTCCTCTGTCTGGCCACCCATCGTCTGGGAAATGAGGGGCGCCTCTGCCCGGCCACCCATCGTCTGGGTAGTGAGGTGAGCCTCTGCCCGGCCATCCTGTCTGGGAAGTGAGGAGTGCCTCTGCCCGGCCACCCTCTGGGAGAATGTGAGGAGCGCCTCTGCCCGGCCACCCATCGCCTGGGAAGTGAGGAGCGCCTCTGCCCGCCACCCATCGCCTGGGAAGTGAGGAGCCTCTGCCTGGCCACCCATCGTCTGGGAAGTGAGGAGCGCCTCTGCCTGGCCACCCATCATCTGGGAAGAAGTGAGGAGCCTCTGCCCGCCACCCATCGTCTGGGAGGTGAGGAGCGCCTCTGCCTGGCCACCCATCGTCTGGGAGGTGAGGAGCGCCTCTGCCCGGCCACCCATCTTCTGGGAAATGAGGGGCGCCTCTGCCCGGCCACCCATCTTCTGGGAAGTGAGGGTGCCCTCTGCCCGGACACCCACCATCTGGGAAGTGAGGAGCCTGCCCGCCACCCATCTGCCTGGGAGGTGAGGAGCGCCTGCCCGCCACCCATCGTCTGGGAAGTGAGGAGCCTGCCCGCCACCCCATCTGGGAGGTGAGGAGCGCCTGCCCGCCACCCATCGTCTGGGAGGTGAGGAGTGCCTCTGCCCGGCCACCCATCGCCTGGGAAGTGAGGAGCCTGCCCGCCACCCATCGCCTGGGAAGTGAGGAGCCTGCCCGCCACCCATCGCCTGGGTAGTGAGGAGTGCCTCTGCCCGGCCACCCATCTTCTGGGAGGTGAGGAGCACCTCTGCCCGGCCACCCATCGTCTGGGAAGTGAGGAGCGCCTGCCCGCCACCCATCGCCTGGGAAGTGAGGCGCCTCTGCCCGGCCACCCATCGTCTGGGAAGTGAGGAGCGCCTCTGCCCGGCCACCCATCGTCTGGGTAGTGAGGTGCGCCTCTGCCGCCTCCTGTCTGGGAAGTGAGGAGCGCCTGCCCGCCACCCATCCTCTGGGAGGTGAGGCGCCTCTGCCCGCCACCCATCGTCTGGGAGTGAGGAGCGCCTCTGCCCGGCCATCCTGTCTGGGAAGTGAGGAGAGCCTCTGCCCGGCACCCATCATCTGGGAAGTGGGGAGAGCCTCTGCCCGGCCACCCATTGTCTGGGAAGTGAGGAGCCTGCCCAGCCACCCATCGTCTGGGAAGTGAGGAGCGCCTCTGCCCGGCCACCCATCGCCTGGGAAGTGAAGAGCGCCTCTGCCGGCCACCCACCATGTGGGAAGTGAAGAGAGCCTCTGCCTGGGCACCCATCATCTGGGAGGTGAGGAGCGCCTCTGCCCGCCATCCTGTCTGGGAAGTGAGGAGCTTCTGCCCGGCCACCCATCATCTGGGAAGTGAGGAGCGCCTCTGCCTGGCCACCCATCGCCTGGGAGGAAGTGAGGAGGCGCCTCTGCCTGGCCACCCATCGCCTGGGAAGTGAGGAGAGCCTCTGCCCGCAGCCCCATCTGGGAGGAAGTGAGGAGCACCTCTGCCCAGCCACCCATCGCCTGGGAAGTGAGGAGCCCCTCTGCCCCGCAGCCCCATCTGGGAAGTGAGGAGCCTCTGCCCGGCCACCCATCGTCTGGGTAGTGAGGGAGGCGCCTCTGCCCGGCCACCCATCGCCTGGGAAGTGAGGAGCCTCTGCCCGGCCACCCATCATCTGGGAAGTGAGGAGCCGCCTCTGCCCGGCCACCCATCGCCTGGGAAGTGAGGAGCGCCGCTTCCTGGCCACCCATCATCTTGGAAGTTAGGATCGCCTCTGCCCGGCCGCCCGGTCTGGGAAGTGAGTAGCGCCTCTGCCCGGCCACCCATCGTCTGGGAGGTGAGGAGCTCCTCTGCCCGGCCGCCCCCTCTGGGAGAATGTGAGGAGACCCTCGGCCCGGCCACCCATCATCTGGGAGGTGAGGAGTGCCTCTGCCCGGCCACCCATCGCCTGGGAGGTGAGGAGCGCCTCTGCATGGCCACCCATCGTCTGGGAAGTGAGGAGCGCCTCTGCCTGGCCACCCATCATCTGGGAAGTGAGGAGCGCCTCTGCCCGGCCATCCTTTCTGGGAGGTGGGGAGCACCTCTGCCCGCCCACCCATCTTCTGGGAGGTGAGGAGGGCCTCTGCCCGCCCACCCATCGTCTGGGAGGTGAGGAGCTCCTCTGCCCGGCCACCCATCGTCTGGGAGGTGAGGAGCGACCTTCCCGGCCATCCATAGTCTTGGAGGTGGGGAGCGCCTCTGCCTGGCCGCTCCATTAGGAAGTTAGGAGCCCCTCTGTCCGACCCCCCCCATCGTCTGGGAAATGAGGAGCAGTTCTGCCCGGCCTCCCATCGCCTGGGAAGTGAGGAGGGCCTCTGCCCGGCCACCCACCATCTGGGAAGTGAGGAGCGCCTCTGCCCGGCACCCCTGTCTGGGAAGTGAGGAGCGCCTCTGCCCGGCCACCCACCGTTTGGGAAGTGAGGAGCGCCTCTGCCCAGCCACACATCCCTGGGAGGTGAGGAGGGCCTCTGCCCGGCCACCCATCATCTGGGAAGTGAGGAGAGCCTCTGCCCGACCACCAACTGTCTGGGAAGTGAGGAGAGCCTCTGCCCGACCACCAACTGTCTGGGAAGTGAGGAGAGCCTCTGCCCGGCCACCCATCATCTGGGAAGTGAGGAGCGCTTCTGCCGTCCACACATCGTCTGGGAGGTGAGTAGCGCCTCTGCCGGCCCAACCATCGTCTGGGTGGTGAGGAGCGCCTCTGCCCGCCCACCCTCTTCTGGGAGGTGAGGTGTGCCTCTGCCCACCCACCCATCGTCTGGGAGTTGAGGAGCTCCTCTGTCCAGCCACCTATACTCTGGGAGGTGAGGGTGTTGGAGGTGAGGAGCGTCTGCCGGAGCGCCTCTTCCCGGCCATCCATCGTCTGGGAAGTGAGGAGCGCCTCTGCCCGGCACCCTCGTCTGGGAAGTGAAGAGAGCTTCTGCCCGGCCTCCCACTCTGGGAAGTGAGGAGCCCCTCGGCCCTTCCACCAACCATCTAGGAAGTGAGGAGGCGCCTCTGCCCGCCACCCATCATCTGGGAAGTGAGGAGCCTGCCCGCAGCCCCGCCTAGGGGTGAGAAAACCTCTGCCCGGCCACCCATCTTCTGGGAGTGAGGAGCACCTCTGCCCGGCCACCCATCGTCTGGGAAGTGAGGAGCCTGCCCGGCCACCCATCGCCTGGGAAGTGAGGAGCCCCTGCCCGCCACCCATCGTCTGGGAAGTGAGGAGCGCCTCTGCCGGCCACCCATCGTCTGGGAAATGAGCACCTCCACCCGGCCACCCATCTCGCCTGGGAAGTGAGGAGCCTCTGCCCGGCCACCCATCGCTGGGAGGTGAGGTGTGCCTCTGCCTGGCCACCCATCGCCTGGGAGGTGAGGAGCGCCTCTGCCCGGCCACCCAATCTGGGAGGTGAGGTGTGCCTCTGCCTGGCCACCCATCATCTGGGAAGTGAGGCGCCTCTGCCCGGCCACCCCATTTAGAATAGAGCAGCTCTGCCCGCCACACATCGCCTGGGAAGTGAGGTGTGCCTCTGCCCGGCCACCCATCATCTGGGAGGTGAGGAGCGCCTCTGCCCAGCCACCCATCGCCTGGGAGGTGAGGAGCGCCTCTGCCCAGCCACCCATCTTCTGGGAGGTGAGGAGCGCCTCTGCCCGGCCACCCATCGCCTGGGAAATGAGGTGCGCCTCTGCCCGGCCACCCATTTTCTGGGAGGTGAGGAGCTCTCTGCCCGGCCACCCATCGTCTGGGAAGTGAGGAGGGCCTCTGCCCGGCCACCCATCGTCTGGGAGGTGAAGAGCACCTCTGCCAGGCCATCCAACGTCTGGGAAGTGAAGAGTGCCTCTGCCCGGCCACCCATTGTATGGGAAGTGAGGAGCGCCTCTGCCCGGCCACCCATCGTCTGGGATGTGAGGACCAAAGCTGCCCGGCCACCCATCGGGTGGGTAGTGAGGAGCGCCTCTGCCCGCCGCCCATCGCCTGGGAAGTGAGGAGCGCCTCTGCCCGGCCACCCATCGTCTGGGAAATGAGGAGCGCCTCTGCCCGGCCACCCATCATCTGGGAGGTGAGGTGTGCCTCTGCCTTGCCGCCCCGTCAGGGAGGAAGTGAGGAGCGCCTCTGCCCGGGCACCCCGTCGGGAAGAATTGAGGAGCGCCTCTGCCAGCCCACCCGTCGTCTGGGAGGTGAGGGGCGCCGCTGCCCGGCCGCCCATCTCTGGGAGGTGAGGAGCGCCTCTGCACGGCCACCCCTTCTGGGAAGAAATGAGGGGCGCCTCTGCCAGGCCACCCCGTCTGGGAAGAAGTGAGGAGTGCCTCTGCCCGGCCGACCCGTCTGGGAAGTGAGGAGCGCCTCTGCCCGGCCACCCATCGCCTGGGAGGTGAGGAGCCTCTGCCCGCCACCCATCGCCTGGGAAGTGAGGAGTGCTCTGCCCGCCACCCATCATCTGGGAAATGAGGAGCGCCTCTGCCCAGCCACCCATCGTCTGGGAGGTGAGGAGCGCCTCTGCCCGGCCACCCATCGTCTGGGAGGTGAGGAGCGCCTCTGCCCGGCCACCCATCGTCTGGGAATTGAGGAGGGCCTCTGCCCGCCACCCATCGCCTGGGAAGTGAGGAGTGCCTCTGCCCGCCCAACCATCGTCTGGGAGGTGAGGAGCGCCTCTGCCTGGCCGGCCCCCTGCTTGGGCAGTGAGGAGCTCCTCTGTCCTGCCACCCATCGCCTGGGAAATGAGGGAGCACCTCTGCCCGGCCACCCATCATCTGGGAAGTGAGGAGCCTCCCCGCCACCAATCGTCTGGGAGGTGAGGTGTGCCTCTGCCCGGCCACCCATCGTCTGGGAATTGAGGAGGGCCTCTGCCCGGCCACCCCGCCTGGGAGGTGAGGAGGGCCTCTGCCTGGCCATCCTGTCTGGGAAGTGGGGAGCCACCTGCCTGGCCACCCATCGTCTGGGAGGTGAGGAGGGCCTCAGCCCGGCCGCCCGGTCTTGGAAGTGAGGAGCGCCTCTGCCCGGCCACCCATCGTCTGGGAAATGAGGGAGCGCCTCTGCCCACCACCGATCGTCTGGGAGGTGAGGAGCGCCGCTGCCCGGCCACCCATCATCTGGTAGGTGAGGTGTGCCTCTGCCTGGTCGCCCGGTCAGTGAGGAAGTGGGGAGCCACTCTGCCTGGCCACACCGTCTGGGAGGAATTGAGGAGGGCCTCTGCCCAGCCGCCCCGTCAGGATAGATCTGAGGATCGCCTCTGCGGGGGCGCCCCGTCCGGGAAGAATTGAGGAGTTCCTCTGCCCCGGCGCCCCGTCCGGGAAAAAGTGAGGAGCGCTTCTCCCCAGCCACACATCGTCAGGGAGATGAGGAGCGCCTCTGCCCGCCCAACCATCGTCTGGGAGATGAGCAGCGCCTTTGCCCGCCCACCCATCTTCTGGTAAGTGAGGAGCGCCTCTGCCCGGCCACCCATCGTCTAGGAGGTGAGAAGAATCTTTGCCCGGCCACCCATCGTCTGGGAGGTGAGGAGTGCCTCTGCCCAGCCACCCATCGCCTGGGAGGTGAGGAGAGCCAGTGCCCGCAGACCGCCTGGGAAGTATGTTTACCTCTGCCCGGCCACCCATTTTCTGGGAAGTGAGCAGCGCCTCTGCCCGGCCACCCATCGCCTGGGAAGTGAGGAGCGCCTCTGCCCGGCCACCCATCGTCTGGGAAGTGAGGTGTGCCTCTGCCTGGCCGCCCCATCAGGAAAGATGTGAGGAGAGCCTCTGCCTGGCCACCCATCGTCTGGGAAGTGAGGAGGCCCTCTGCCCGGCCACCCACTTCTGGGAAGTGAGGAGCGCCTCTGCCCGGCCACCCCGCCTGGGAGGTGAGGAGCGCCTCTGCCTGGCCACCCATCGCCTGGGAAGTGAGGAGGCCCTCTGCCCGGCCACTCATCTGCCTGGGAGGTGAGGAGCGCCTCTGCCTGGCCACCAATCGTCTGGGAATTGAGGAGAGCCTCTGCCCGGCCACCCATCGTCTGGGAAGTGAGGAGGGCCTCTGCCCGGCCACCCATCGTCTGGGAAGTGAGGAGCTCCTCTGTCTGGCCACCCATCGTCTGGGAAGTGAGGAGCCTGCCCGCCACCCATCGCCTGGGAGTTGAGGTGTGCCTCTGCCTGGCCGCCTGGCCAGGGACCTGGCGCGAGACCCCTCTGCCCGGCCACCTCCCCGGGCCTGGGAAGAAGTGAGGAGGCCTCTGCCCGGCCACCCATCGTCTGGGAAGTGAGGAGCTCCTCTCCCCAGCCACACATCGTCTGGGAGGTGAGGAGCGCCTCTGTCCGCCCAACCATCTTCTGGGAGGTGAGGAGTGCCTCTTCCCCTGCACCCATCGTCTGGGAAGTGAGGAGCTCCTCTGTCCGGCCACCCATCGTCTTGGAAATAAGGGGCGCCTATGCATGTCCACCCATTGTCTGGGAAGTGAGGAGAACCTCTGCCCAGCAAACTCGTCTGGGAAGTGAGGAGAGCTTCTTCCCGGCCGCCCAGTCTGGGAAGTGAGGAGCTTCTCTGCCCGGTCACCCATCGCCTGGGAGGTGAGGAGCGCCTCTGCAGGGCCACCCATCCGCTGGGAGGTGAGGAGCGCCTCCGCCCGGCCACCCATCGTTTGGGAGGTGAGAAGCGCCTCTACCGAGCCATGCATCATCTGGGAGGTGAGGAGAACCACTGCCCGGCAGACCCGTCTGGGAATTCATAAGAGACTCTGCCCTGCCGCCCTGTCTGGGAAGAGAGTGGCGCCTCTGCCCGGTCATCCCGGCTTGGAGGTGAGGTACACCTCTGCACGACTGCCCTGTCTGGGATGAGAGGAGCGCCTGGACCGGGCACCCATTTTCTGGGAGGTGAAGACCGCCTCTGCCCGGCCACCCATCATCTGGAAGGAGAGGAGCGCCTCTTCCCGGCCGCCCCGTCTGGGAAGTGAGGAGAGCCTCTGCCCGCCACCCATCGCCTGGGAGGTGAGGGAGCGCCTCTGCCCGGCCACCCCTGTCTGGGAAGTGAGGAGCGCCTCTGCCCGGCCACCCATTGTCTGGGAGGTGAGGAGGCGCCTCTGCCCGGCCACCCCGGCTGGGAAATTAGGAGCGCCTCTGCCCGGCCACCCACCGTCTGGGAAGTGAGGAGGCCTCTGCCCGGCCACCCATCATCTGGGAAGTGAGGAGCCTCCCCACCCATCGCCTGGGAGGTGAGGAGCCACTGCCCGGCCACCCATCATCTGGGAAGTGAGGAGGCCTCTGCCCGGCCGTCCTGTCTGGGAAGTGAGGAGAGCCTCTGCCCGCCACCCATCGCCTGGGAATTGAGGAGAGGCTCTGCCTGGCCACCCCATCTGGGAGGAAGTGAGGAGGCCTCTGCCCAGCCACCCATCGTCTGGGAAGTGAGGAGCGCTCTTCCCGGCCACGCACTCGTCTGGGAAGTGAGGTGCGCCTCTGCCCGGCCGCCCCGTGTGGGAAGAAGTAATTAGTGCCTCTGCCTGGCCACGGCCATATCTGGGAGGAAGTGAGGAGTGCCTCTGCCCGCCCAACCACCGTCTGGGAAGTGAGGAGCGCCTCTGCCCGCCACCCATCCTCTGGGAAGTGAGGAGGCCTCTGCCCGGCCACCCATCCTCTGGGAAGTGAGGAGAGCCTCTGCCCGGCCACCCATCGTCTGGGAAGTGAGGAGCGCCTCTGCCCGCCACCACCTGTCTGGGAAGTGAGGAGCCTGTGCCTGGCCACCCCATCTGGGAGGAAGTGAGGAGCGCCTCTGCCCGACAGCCACGTCTGGGAAGTGAGGAGCGCCTCTGCCTGGCAGCCCCATCTAGGAGGTGAGAAGAACCTCTGCCCGGCCAACCATCGTCTGGGATGTGAGGTGTGCTTCTGCCTGGCCGCCCGGTCAGGGAGGAAGTGAGGAGCCCCTCTGCCTGGCCCCCCCGTCTGGGAGGAAGTGAGGAGCGCCTCTGCCCGGCCACCCATCCTCTGGGAAGTGAGGAGCCTGCCCGCCACCACCTGCCTGGGAAGTGAGGAGCCTCCCCAGCCACACATCATCTGGGAGGAGTCTCACTCCACCCATCCATCTGGGACGTGAGGGAGGCGCCTCTGCCCGCCACCCATCATCTGGGAAGTGAGGAGCCTGCCCGCCCACCCATCATCTGGGAAGTGAGGAGTGCCTCTGCCTGGCCCCCCCCATCAGGGAGGAAGTGAGGAGGGCCTCTGCCCGGCCACCCATCCTCTGGGAAGTGAGGAGAGCCTCTGCAGGGCCACTCATCCTCTGGAAGGTGAGGAGGGCCTCTGCCCGGCCGCTCCATCTGGGATGTGAGGAGCGCCTCTGCCCCACCACCCACCCTCCAGGAAATGAGGAGCCTGTCCGGCCACCAACTGTCTGGGAAGTGAGGAGCGCCTCTGCCCGGCCATCCTGTCTGGGAAGTGAGGAGCGCCTCTGCCCGGCCACCAAGTGCCTGGGAAATGAGGAGCCTCTGCCCGCCATCCTGTCTGGGAGGTGAGGAGCGCCTCTGCCCGGCCACCCATCGTCTGGGAGGTGAGGAGCGCCTCTGCCCGGCCATCCTGTCTGGGAAGTGAGGAGCGCCTCTGCCCCACCACCCACCCTCCGGAAGTGAGGAGCGCCTCTGCCCGGCGTCCCTCATCTGGGAGGTGAGGAGCGCCTCTGCCCGGCCATCCTGTCTGGGAAGTGACTAGGGAGTCTGCCCGGCCACCCATCGCCTGGGAAATGAGGAGCCTGCCCGGCCACCCATCATCTGGGAAGTGAGGAGCGCCTCTGACCAACGACCCACCCTCCAGGAAGTGAGGAGCGCTCTGCCCGGCCACCAATCGTCTGGGAATGAGGAGCGCCTCTGCCCGGCCATCCTGTCTGGGAAGTGAGGGAGGGCTCTGCCCGGCCATCCTGTCTGGGAAGTGATAAATGACTCACCCGTCTGAATTCCTGTCTGGGAAGTGAGGAGCGCCTCTGCCCCACCACCCACCCTCCAGGAATTGAGGAGCGCCTCTGCCCGCCATCCTGTCTGGGAGGTGAGGAGCGCCTCTACCCGGACGCCCCGTCTGGGAATTGAGAAGCGCATCTGCCCGGCCATCCTGCCTGCGAAGTGAGGAGTGCCCCTGCCCGGCCACCCATCGCCTGGGAAATGAGGAGCCTGCCCGGCCACCCATCGCCTGGGAAATGAGGAGCGCCTCTGCCTGTCGGCCCAGTCTTGAATTCAGGAGAGCGCCTCTGGCACTGCCACCCACCGTGGAATTGAGCCCTGCCCGGCGATTAGCCTGCCTCCACCCAGTCTGGGAAGTGAGGAGCCTGCCCGGCCACCCATCGTCTGGGAAATGAGGAGAGCATCTGCCCGGCCACCCATCGTCTGGGAAATGAGGAGCGCCTCTGCCCGGCCACCCATCGCTGGGAAATGAGGAGCGCCTCTGCCCGGCCACCCATCGCCTGGGAAATGAGGAGCGCCTCTGCCCGGCCACCAATCGCCTGGGAAGTGCGGAGCGCCACTGTCCGGCCACCCATCGTCTGGGAAGTTAGGAGCGCCTCTGCCCGGCAACCTCGTCTGGGAAGTGAGGAGAGGCTTCTGCCGGCCGCCCAGTCTGGGAAGTGAGGAGTTTCTCTGCCCGGCCACACATCCTCTGGGAAGTGAGGAGGCCCTCTCTCCGGGCAGCCACCATCTGGGAAGTGAGGAGCGCCTCTGCCCGGCCACCCATCGCCTGGGAAGTGAGGAGCCTCTGCCCGGCCACCCATCGCCTGGGAAGTGAGGAGCACCCCCAACTGACCCGCCTGGCCACGGAGGCATGAGGGGCCTCATGCTGCCACCCCATCTGGGAAGAAGTGAGTAGGGCTCTGTCTCGGCTACCTCCCCATCTGGGAAGTGAGGAGTGCCTCTGCCCGCCACCCATCGTCTGGGACGTGAGGAGCGCCTCTGTCCGGGCACCCATCGTCTGGGATGTGAGGAGCGCCGTTGCCCGGCCACCCATCGGCACCCAGGGAAGTGAGGAGCCTCTGCCCGCCACCCATCGCCTGGGAAGTGAGGAGGCGCCTCTGCCCGGCCACCCATCTGCCTGGGAGGTGAGGAGCGCCTCTGCCCGGCCACCCATCGTCTGGGAGGTGAGGAGCGCCTCTGCCCGGCCACCCATCGCCTGGGAGAGATGAGGAGCCTGCCCGCCGCCCTGGTTCGATGTGAGGAGATGCCCCGTCCCACGCCCAGAAGGTCTGGATGATGTGTGTGAGGAGACTCTGCCCCGGTCACTGGCCGAAGCGCGAGGTGGAGGGCCTCCGTCCGCCAATCTTATGTCTCGAAGTGATAAACAACCTCTGCCATCCTGTCTGGGAAGTGAGGAGCCTCTGTCCGGCCACCCATCGTCTGGGAAGTGAGGAGCGCCTCTGCCCGGCCGCCCCGTCTGGGAAATGAGGAGCACCTCTGCCCATCCACCCATCGCCTGGGAAGTGAGGAGCGCCTCTGCCCGCCACCCATCGCCTGGGAAGTGAAGGAGCGCCTCTGCCCATCCACCCATCGCCTGGGAAGTGAGGAGCGCCTCTGCCCGCCACCCATCGCCTGGGAGGTGAGGAGCGCCTCTGCCCGGCCACCCATCGCCTGGGAGGTGAGGAGCCTGTCCTGCCAACCATATTCTGGGAGGTTAGGAGCTCCACTGCCCTGCCACCCCGTCATGGAAGAAGTGAGGAGCGCCTCTGCCCGTCCGTCCCGTCCTGGAAGTGAGGAGCGCCTCTGCCCGCCACCCATCGTCTGGGAAGTGAGGAGCGCCTCTGCCCGACCACCCACTGTCTGGGAAGTGAGGAGCGCCTCTGCCCGGCCACCCACCATCTGGGAATTGAGGAGCGCCTCTGCCCGACCACCCACATCTGGGAAGTGAGGAGAGCCTCCGCCCGGCCACCCATCGTCTGGGAAGTGAGGGACGACTCTGCCCGGCCATCGTTTCTGGGAAGTGAGGAGAGCTTCTGCCAGGCCACCCATCGTCTGGGAATTGAGGAGCGCCTCTGCCCGGCCACCCATCGTCTGGGAGGTGAGGAGCGAAGCTAGTCGGCCACCCATCGTTTGGGAGGTGAGGAGAGCCTCTGCCCGCCACCCATCATCAAGTGAGGGAGGCTCCTGTCTCGCCACCCATAGTCTCGGAAGTGATAAACAACCTCCGCCCTGCCATCCTGTCTGGGAAGTGAGGAGCGACCCGGCCACCCATCATCTGGGAGGTGAGGAGCCTCTGCCCGGCCACCCATCGCCTGGGAAGTGAGGAGCGCCTCTGCCCAGCCACCCATCGTCTGGGAAGTGAGGAGCGCCTCTGCCCGCCACCCATCGCCTGGGAGGTGAGGAGCACCTCTGCCCGGCCACCCATCGTCTGGGAAGTGAGGAGAGCCTCTGCCCGGCCACCCATCGTCTGGGAGGTGAGAGCGCCTCTGCCGGCCACCCATCGTCTGGGAAGTGCCAGGATCGCCTCTGCCCGGCAGCCCCGTCTGGGAGGAATTGAGGAGCGCCTCTGCCCAGCCACCCATCTGCCTGGGAGGTGAGGCGCCTCTGCCCAGCCACCCACTGCCTGGGAGGTGAGGAGTGCCTCTGCCCAGCCAACCATCGTGTGGGTTGTGAGGAGCTCCTCTGCCCGGCCGCCCCGTCAGGGAGGAAGTGAGGAGGGCCTCTGCCTGGGCGCCCCATCTGGGAATTGAGGAGAGCCTGCCCGGCCACCCATGGAGTCTGGGGAGGTGAGGGAGCGCCTCTGCCCGGCCACCCATCGTCTGGGAAATGAGGAGCACCTCTGCCCGGCCACCCATCTCTGGGAGGTGAGGAGCGCCTCTGCCCAGCCACCCATCGTCTGGGAGGTGAGGGAGCGCCTCTGCCCGGCCACCCACCGTCTGGGAAGTGAGGGGCCCCTCTGCCAGTCAACCCAATGTCTGGGAAGTGAGGAGAGCCTCTGCTCGGCCACCCATCATCTGGGAAATGAAGAGCGCCTCTGCCCGCCCACCCACCATCTGGGAAGTGAGGAGAGCCTCTGCCCGGCCACCCATCATCATCTGGGAAGTGAGGAGAGCCTCTGCCCGGCCATCCTGTCTGGGAAGTGAGGCCCCTCTGCCCGGCCACCCATCGTCTGGGAGGTGAGGGAGGCGCCTCTGCCCGCCACCCATCATCTGGGAGGTGAGGAGCCCCTCTGCCCGGCCACCCACCGTCTGGGAAGTGAGGAGCTCCTCTGCCCGGCCACCCCGTCTGGGAGGAAGTGAGGAGCGCCTCTGCCCAGCCACCCATTTTCTGGGATGTGAGGAGCACCTCTGCTCGCCCACCCATCGTCTGGGCGGTGAGGAGCACCTCTGCCCGCCCACCCATTATCTGGGAGGTGAGGAGGGCCTCTGCCCGGCCACCCATCATCTGGGAAGTGAGGAGTGCCTCTGCCCAGCCACCCATTGTCTGGGAGGTGAGGAGCGCCTCTGCCCGGCCACCCATCATCTGGGAAGTGAGGAGCGCCTCTGCCCGGCCACCCACCGTCTGGGAAGTGAGGAGAGCCTCTGCCCGGCAGCCCGTCTGGGAAATGAGGAGCGCCTCTGCCCGGCCACCCATCGTCTGGGAAATGAGGAGCGCCACTGCCCGGCCACCCATCATCTGGGAAATGAGGAGGGCCTCTGCCCGGCCACCCATCGTCTGGGAAGTGAGGAGAGCTTCTGCCAGGCCTCCCAGTCTGGGAGGTGAGGAGAGCCTCTGCCCGGCCACCCATCGTCTGGGAGGTGAGGAGCGCCTCTGCCCGGCAGCCCGTCTGGGAAGGTGAGGAGCGCCTCTGCCCGGCCACCCATGCGTCTGGGAGGTGAGGCGCTCTGCCCGGCCACCCATCATCTGGGAAGTGAGGCCTCTGCCCGGCCACCCATCATCTGGGAAGTGAGGCCTCTGCCCGTCCACGCATCGTCTGGGAAGTGAGGAGCGCCTCTGCCCGGCCACCCATCGTCTGGGAGGTGAGGAGCGCCTCTGCCCGGCCACCCATCGTCTGGGAAGTGAGGAGGGCCTCTGCACGGCCACCCGCGTCTGGGAAGTGAGGAGCGCCTCTGCCCGGCCACCATCGTCTGGGAGGTGAGGCGCCTCTGCCCGGCCACCCATCGTCTGGGAAGTGAGGAGGGCCTCTGCCCGGCCGCCCGTCAGGAAAGATGTGAGGAGCGCCTCTGCCCGACCACCCACCGTCTCGGAAGTGAGGGGCACATCTGCCCGGCCATCCTGTCTGGGAAGGAGGAGAGCCTCTTCCCAGCAACCTATGTTCTGGGAGGTGAGGAGCGCCTCTGCCCGGCCACCATCGTCTGGGAAGTGAGGCCTCTGCCCGGCCACCCATCGTCTGGGGAGGTGAGGAGTGCCTCTGCCAGGACACCCATCGTCTGGGAGGTGAGGCGCCTCTGCCCGGCCACCCATCGTGTGGGAGGTGAGGAGTGCCTCTGCCCAGCCACCCATCGTCTGGGAAGAGAGTAGGGCCTCTGCCCGGCCTTCCCGGCTTGGAGGTGAGGTTCACCTATGTATGGCTGCCGTCTGGGATGTGAGGAGCGCCTCTGCCCGGCCACCCTTTTTCTGGGAGGTGAGGAGCACCTCTGCCCGGCCACCCATCGTCTGGGAAGTGAGGAGGCGCCTCTGCCGGCCACCCATCGTCTGGGAGGTGAGCAGCCTCTGCCCGGCCACCATCGTCTGGGAAGTGAGGGAGTGCTTCTGCCCGGCCACCCATCGTCTGGGAGGTGAGGGAGGGCCTCTGCCCGGCCACCCGTCTGGGAGGTGAGGCGCCTCTGCCCAGCCACCCATCGTCTGGGAGGTGAGGGCGCCTCTGCCCAGCCACCCATGGAGTGGGGAGGTGAGGAGGGCCTCTGCCCAGCCACCCATCGTCTGGGAGGTGAGGAGCGCCTCTGCCCGGCCACACATCGTCTTGGAGGTGGCGACACTGCCCGGCTGCCCGTCTGGGAGGTGAGGGCGCCTCTGCCCGGCCATCCCGTCTGGGAAGTGAGGAGTGCCTCTGCCCGGCCACCCATCATCTGGGAGGTGAGGAGGCCTCTGCCCGGCCACCCATCCTCTGGGAAGTGAGGAGCGCCTCTGCCCGGCCATCCTGTCTGGGAGGTGAGGGGCGCCTCTGCCGGGCCACCCATCCTCTGGGAGGTGAGGAGCGCCTCCACCCTGCCACCCATCTTCTGGGAAGTGAGGAACGACTCTGCCCGACCATCCTGTCTGGGAAGTGAGGAGGCCTCTGCCCGGCCACCCATCGTCTGGGAGGAGAGGGAGCCTTGCTGTACCATCGTCTGGGAGGTGAGGGCGCCTCTGCCCGACCACCCATCGTCTGGGAGGTGAGGCGCCTCTGCCCGGCCGCCACGTGTGGGAAGTGAGGAGGCGCCTCTGCCGGACCACCCATTGTCTGGGAAGTGAGGGAGGGCCTCTGCCCGACCACCCATCGTCTGGGAGGTGAGGCGCCTCTGCCCGACCATCCTGTCTGGGAGGTGAGGGAGCGCCTCTGCCCAGCCACCCATCGTCTGGGAGGTGAGGAGGCTCTGCCCGGCCACCATCGTCTGGGAGGTGAGGGAGGCACTTCTGCCCGACCACCCATCGTCTGGGAAGTGAGGAGCGCCTCTGCCCAGCCACCCATCGTCTGGGAATTGAGGAGAGCCTCTGCCCGGCCACCCCATCTGGGAAGTGAGGAGCGCTTATGCCCGGCCGCCCCATCCATAAAGAAGTGAGGCCTCTGCCCAGCCACCCATCGTCTGGGAGGTGAGGCCTCTGCCCGGCCACCCGTCTGGGAGGAAGTGAGGAGCGCCTCTGCCCGGCCACCCGTCTGGGAAATGAGGAGCGCCTCTGCCCGGCCACCCATCGTCTGGGAAGTGAGGAGGGCCTCTGCCCGGCCACCCATCGTCTGGGAAGTGAGGAGGGCCTCTGCCCGGCCACCCGTCTGGTAGGTGAGGAGCGCCTCTGCTGGCGCACCCATGATCTGGGAGGTGAGGAGCTCCTCTGCCCGGCCACCCATCATCTGTGTGGTGAAGGGCGCCTCTGCCCGGCTGCCCCGTCTGGGTAGTGAGGAGCGCCTCTGCCCGGCCGCCCGTCTGGGAGGAAGTGAGGAGTGCCTCTGCCCAGCCACCCATCGTCTGGAAGTGAGGAGCGCCTCTGCCCGGCCACCCCGTCTGGGGAATTGAGGGGGCCTCTGCCCGGCCACCCTCTGGGAAAGTGAGGAGGCCTCTGCCCGGCCACCCGTCTTGGGAGGTGAGGGCGCCTCTGCCCGGCCGCCCGTCTGGGAGGTGAGGAGCGCCTCTGCCCGGCCACCCGTCTGGGAGGTGAGGAGCGCCTCTGCCCGGCCACCCATCATCATCTGGGAGGTGAGGAGTGCCTCTGCCGGCCACCCATCGTCTGGGTGGTGAGGAGCGCCTCTGCCCGGCCACCCATCGTCTGGGAGGTGAGTTGGGCCTCTGCCCGGCCACCCGTCTGGGAGGAAGTGAAGAGCGCCTCTGCCCGGCCACCCGTCTGGGAAGTGAGGAGAGCCTCTGCCCGGCCACCCGTCTGGGAAGTGAGGAGCGCCTCTGCCCAGCCACCCATCGTCTGGGAAGTGAGGCGCCTCTGCCCAGCCACCCATGCGTCTGGGAAGTGAGGAGCGCCTCTGCCCGGCCACCCGTCTGGGAAGTGAGGAGCGCCTCTGCCCGGCCTTCCCGTCTTGGAGGTGAGTTGCGCCTCTGCCCGGCTGCCCGTCTGGGAAGTGAGGAGCGCCTCTGCCCAGCCATCCTGTCTGGGAAGTGAGGAGTGCCTCTGCCCGGCCACCCATCGTCTGGGAAGTGAGGAGCGCCTCTGCCCGGCCGCCCGTTGGGAAGTGAGGAGTGCCTCTGCCCAGCCACCCATCGTCTGGGAGGTGAGGAGCGCCTCAGCCCAGCCATCCTGTCTGGGAAGTGAGGAGTGCCTCTGCCCGGCCACCCGTCTGGGAATTGAGGAGGGCCTCTGCCCGGCCACCCATCGTCTGGGAGGTGAAGAGGGCCTCTGCCCGGCCACCCGTCTGGGAGGAAGTGATGAGCGCCTCTGCCCGGCCGCCCCGTCTGGGAAGTGAGGAGCGCCTCTGCCCGGCCGCCCGTCTGGGAAGTGAGGCGCCTCTGCCCAGCCACCCATCGTCTGGGAAGTGAGGAGCGCCTCTGCCCGGCCGCCCGTCTGGGAGGTGAGGAGCGCCTCTGCCCGGCCACCCATCGTCTGGGAGGTGAGTTGGGCCTCTGCCCGGCCACCCGTCTGGGAGGAAGTGAGGAGGGCCTCTGCCCGGCCGCCCCGTCCATATATAAGTGAAGAGGGCCTCTGACCGGGCACCCCGTCCTGGAAGAATTGAGGAGCGCCTCTGCCCAAGCGTCCCGTTCGGGAAAAAGTGAGGAGCGCCTCTGCCCGGCCACCCATCGTCTGGGAAGTGAGGAGCGCTTCTGCCCGGCCATCCCGGCTGGGAAGTGAGCAGCAACTCTGCCGGCAGCCCCGTCTGGGATGTGAGGACGAAGCTGCCCGGCCACACATCGTGTGGGTAGTGAGGAGCGCCTCTGCCCGGCCGCCCGTCTGGGAGGTGAGTTGGGCCTCTGCCTGGCCGCGTCAGGGAGGAAGTGAGGCGCCTCACCGGCCACCCGTCTGGGAAGTGAGGCGCCTCTGCCCGGCCACCCATCGTCTGGGAAGTGAGGCGCCTCTGCCCAGCCACCCATCCCCGTCTGGGAGGAAGTGAGGAGCGCCTCTGCCCGACCACCCATCGTCTGGGAAGTGAGGAGGCCTCTGCCCGGCCATCCTGTCTGGGAGGTGAGGAGTGCCTCTGCCCGCCCACCCATCGTCTGGGTGGTGAGGAGCGCCTCCGCCCGTCCACCCATCATCTAGGTGGTGAGGAGCGCCTCTGCCCAGCCACGCATCGTCGGGAGGTGAGGAGCTCCTCTGCCCGGCCGAACACTCTGGGAAGTGAAAAGCGACTCTGCCCGGCTGCCCCGCCTGGGAGGTGAGGAGCGCCTCTGCCAGCCACCCATGGTCTGGGAAGTGAGGAGGCCTCTGCCCGGCCGCCCGTCCATATATAAGTAGAGGCCTCTGCCCGGCCACCCGTCTGGGAATTGAGGAGCGCCTCTGCCCGGGCGCCCTGTCCGGGAAAAAGTGAGGAGCACCTCTGCCCAGCCACCCATTGTCTGGGAGCTGAGGAGTGCCTCTGCCAGCCACCCATCTTCTGAGAGGTGAGGAGCGCCTCTGCCCGCCCACCATCGTCTGGGAGGTGAGTTGGGCCTCTGCCCGGCCGCCCCGTCTGGGAAGTGAGGAGGGCCTCTGCCCGGCGACCCGTCCGGGAAGAAGTGAGGCGTCTCTGCCCGGCCATCCTGTCTGGGAGGTGAGGAGGGCCTCTGCCCGGCCACCCATCATCTGGGAGGTGAGGGCGCCTCTGCCCGGCCACCCATCGTCTGGGAGGTGAGGCGCCTCTGCCAGCCACCCATCGTCTGGGAAGTGAGGAGCGCCTCTGCCCAGCCACGCATCGTCTGGGAGGTGAGGAGCGCCTCTGCCCGACCACCCATCTTCTGGGAAGTGAGGAGCGCCTCTGCCCGGCCGCCACGTTTGGGAAGTGAAGAGCGCCTCCGCCCGGCCACCCATCGTCTGGGAGGTGAGGACGCCTCTGCCCAGCCACGCATCAGCTGGGAAGTGAGGAGCACCTCTGCCCGGCAGCCCGTCTGGGAAGTGAGGAGGCCTCTGCCCGGCCACCCATCGTCTGGGAAGTGAGGATGCCTCTGCCCGGCCACCCGTCTGGGAGGAAGTGAGGCGCCTCTGCCTGGCCGCCCATCGTCTGGGAGGTTAGTTGGGCCTCTGCCCAGCTGCCCCGTCTGGGAGGAAGTGAGGAGTGCCTCTGCCCGGCCATCCTGTCTGGGAGGTGAGGAGCTCCTCTGCCCGGCCGACCCGTCTGGGAAGTGAGGAGCGCCTCTGCCCGGCTGCCCGTCTGGGAGGTGAGGCGCCTCTGCCAGCCACCCATCGTCTGGGAAGTGAGGAGGGCCTCTGCCCGGCCACCCGTCTGGGAGGAAGTGAGGCGCCTCTGCCCGGCCACCCGTCTGGGAGGAAGTGAGGAGCACCTCTGCCCAGCCACCCATGCGTCTGGGAGGTGAGGAGCCTCTGCCCGGCCACCCGTCTGGGAGAAGTGAGGAGGGCCTCTGCCCGGCCACCCCGTCTGGGAAGTGAGCAGCAACTCTGCCCGGCAGCCCCGTCTGGGATGTGAGGACGGCAGCTGCCCGGCCACCCATCGTGTGGGTAGAAGTGAGGAGTGCCTCTGCCCGGAGTAGCATTGGGGAAAAAAAAGTGAGGCGCCTCTGCCCAGCCACCCATCGTCTGGGAGGTGAGGGCGCCTCTGTCCGGCCACCCATCATCTGGGATGTGAGTAGCTCCTCTGCCCAGCCACCCATCGTCTGGGAGGTGGGAGAGCCTCTGCCCAGCCACCCATCGTCTGGGAAGTGAGGAGCGCCTCTGCCCGGCCGCCCGTCTGGGAGGTGAGGAGCACCTCTGCCCGGCCGCCCCGTCTGGGAGGAAGTGAGGAGTGCCTCTGCCCGGCCACCCATCGTCTGGGAGGTGAGGAGCCTCTGCCCGGCCACCCATCGTCTGGGAGGTGAGGAGCACCTCTGCCCGGCCAACCATGCGTCTGGGAAGTGAGGAGGGCCTCTGCCCGGCCGCCCGTCTGGGAGGAAGTGAGGAGTGCCTCTGCCCGGCCACCCATCGTCTGGGAGGTGAGGAGCACCTCTGCCCGGCCGCCCGTCTGGGAAGTGAGGGAGGCGCCTCTGCCCAGCCACCCATCTTCTGGGAGGTGAGGAGCTCCTCTGCCCGGCCACCCGTCTGGGAGGAAGTGAGGGCGCCTCTGCGCGGCCGCCCCGTCTGGGAGGAAGTGAGGAGTGCCTCTGCCCGGGCACCACGTCTGGGAAGTGAGGGAGGCGCCTCTGCCCAGCCACCCATCGTCTGGGAGGTGAGGAGAGCCTCTGCCCGGCCATCCGGCTGGGAAGTGTGCAGCGCCTCTGCCCGGCAGCCCGTCTGGGAGGAAGTGAAGAGGGCCTCTGCCCGACCACCCATCATCTGGGAGGTGAGGAGCGCCTCTGCCCAGCCGCGCGTGCGTCTGGGAGGTGAGGAGCGCCTCTGCCCGGCCACCCATCGTCTGGGAAGTGAGCAGCACCTCTGCCCGGCCAACCTCTGGGAAGTGAGGAGCGCCTCTGCCCGGCCACCCCGTCTGGGAGGAGGTGAGGAGGGCCTCTGCCCGGCCACCCCGTCTGGGAAGTGAGGGGCCTCTGCCCGGCCACCCATCGTCTGGGAGGTGAGGAGCGCCTCTGCCCGGCCACCCATCGTCTGGGAGGTGAGGAGGGCCTCTGACCGGCCACCGGTCCGGGAAGAAGTGAGTAGCGCCTCTGCCTGGCCACCCGTATGGGAAGAAGTGAGGAGCACCTCTGCCCGGCCACCCATCATCTGGGAAGTGAGGGCGCCTCTGCCCGGCCACCCATCGTCTGGGAGGTGAGGAGCGCCTCTGCCCGCCCACCCATCTTCTGGGAAGTGAGTAGCGCCTCTGCCCGGCCACCCATCGTCTGGGAGGTGAGGAGCACCTCTGCCCGGCAGCCCGTCTGGGATGTGAGGAGCGCCTCTGCCCGGCCACCCATCATCTGGGAGGTGAGGAGCGCCTCTTTCCGGCCACCCATCGTCTGGGAAGTGAGGAGAGCCTCTGCCCGGCCATCCTGTTTGGGAAGTGAGGGTCGCCTCTGCCCGACCACCCATCTTCTGGGAGGTGAGGAGCGCCTCTGCCCGGCCACCATCGTCTGGGAGGTGAGGAGCTCCTCTGCCCGGCCACCCATGGTCTGGGGAGGTGAGGAGCTCCTCTGCCCGGCCACCCATCGTCTGGGATGTGAGGAGCACCTCTGCCCGGCCACCCATCCTCTGGGAGGTGAGGAGCACCTCTGCCCGGGCACCCATCCTCTGGGAGGTGAGGAGCACCTCTGCCCGGCAGCCCGTCAGGGAGGAAGTGAGGAGGCGCCTCTGCCCGGCCACCCATGATCTGGGAGGTGAGGAGCGCCTCTGCCCGGCCACCCATCGTCTGGGAGGTGAGGAGCTCCTCTGCCCGGCCACCCATGCGTCTGGGTGGTGAGGGGCGCCTCTGCCCGGCCACACATCGTCTGGGAGGTGAGGAGCACCTCTGCCCAGCCACCCATCGTCTGGGGTGAGGAGCGCCTCTGCCGGCCACCATCGTCTGGGAGGTGAGGAGCGCCTCTGCCCGGCCACCGGTCTGGGAAGAAGTGAGGAGCGCCTCTGCCCGGCCACCCACGTCTGGGAAGTGAGGAGCACCTCTGCCCGGCCACCCATCGTCTGGGAGGTGAGGGCGCCTCTGCCCGGCCACCATCGTCTGGGAGGTGAGGAGCGCCTCTGCCCGGCCACCCATCGTCTGGGAGGTGAGGAGAGCCTCTGCCCAGCCACGCATCATCTGGGAGGTGAGGAGCTCCTCTGCCCGGCCACCCGTCTGGGAGGTGAGGAGCGCCTCTGCCGACCACCCATCATCTGGGAAGTGAGGAGTACCTCTGCCCGGCAGCCCGTCTGGGAGGTGAGGAGCGCCTCTGCCCGGCCACCCCGTCTGGGAGGAAGTGAGGAGCGCCTCTGCCCGGCCACCCCGTCTGGGAGGTGAGGAGGGCCTCTGCCCGGCTGCCCGTCTGGGAAGTGAGGCGCCTCTGCCCAGCCACACATGCGTCTGGGGAGGTGAGGAGGCACCTCTGCCCAGCCACCCATCGTCTGGGAGGTGAGGAGCTCCTCTGCCCGGCCACCCATCATCTGGGAGGTGAGAGCAACTCTGCCCGGCAGCCCGTCTGGGAAGAATTGAGTTGCGCCTCTGCCCGGGTGCCCCGTTCGGGAAAAAGTGAGGAGCTCCTCTGCCCGACCACCCATCATCTGGGAGGTGAGGAGAGCCTCTGCCCGGCCACCCATCGTCTGGGAGGTGAGGAGGCGCCTCTGCCCGGCCACCCATCGTCTGGGAAGTGAGGAGCGCCTCTGCCCGGCCATCCTTTCTGGGAGGTGAGGAGCACCTCTGCCCGGCCACCCATGGTCTGGGGAGGTGAGGGGCCTCTGCCCGGCCACCCCGTCTGGGAGGTGAGGTGTGCCTCTGCCCGGCCACCCCGTCTGGGAGGAAGTGAGGAGTGCCTCTGCCCGGCCACCCATCGTCTGGGAGGTGAGGAGCGCCTCTGCCCGGCCACCCATCGTCTGGGAGGTGAGGAGCACCTCTGCCCAGCCACCCATCATCTGGGAGGTGAGGAGAGCCTCTGCCCGGCCACCCATCTTCTGGGAGGTGAGGCGCCTCTGCCCGGGCACCCATGGTCTGGGGGTGAGGAGCCTCTGCGCAGCCACTCATCATCTGGGAGTGAAGAGTGCCTCTGCCCGGCCACCCATCGTCTGGGAGGTGAGGAGCGCCTCTGCCCAGCCACACATCGTCTGGGAAGTGAGGAGTGCCTCTGCCCGGCCACCCCGTCTGGGAGGTGAGGAGTGCCTCTGCCTGGCCACCCATCGTCTGGGAGGTGAGGAGGCGCCTCTGCCCAGCCACCCATCGTCTGGGACGGGAGGGGCGCCTCTGCCCGGCCACCCCGTCTGGGAGGAGGTGAGGAGCGCCTCTGCCCAGCCACCCATCTTCTGGGAGGTGAGGCGCCTCTGCCGGGCACCCATCATCTGGGAGGTGAGGCGCCTCTGCCCGGCCACCCATCATCTGGGAAGTGAGGAGGCCTCTGCCCAGCCACCCATCGTCTGGGAGGTGAGGAGCGCCTCTGCCCGCCCACCCATCGTCTGGGATGTGAGGAGCGCCCCTGCCCGGCCACCCCCGTCTGGGAGGTGAGAGCGCCTCTGCCCGGCCACCCATCGTCTGGGAGGTGAGGGGCGCCTCTGCCCGGCCACCCATCATCTGGGAAGTGAGGAGCGCCTCTGCCCGGCCACCCATCGTCTGGGAGGTGAGGAGCGCCTCTGCCCGGCCGCCCCGTTTGTGAATTGAGGAGCGCCTCTGCCCGGCCACCCATCGCCTGGGAGGTGAGGAGCGCCTCTGCCCGGCCACCCATCGTCTGGGAGGTGAGGGCGCCTCTGCCAGTCCACCCATCGTCTGGGAGGTGAAGGGTGCCTCTGCCTGGCCACCCCATCTGGGAGGAAGTGAGGAGCGCCTCTGCCCGCCACCCATCGCCTGGGAGGTGGGAGCGCCTCTGCCCGGCCACCCCATCTGGGAGGAAGTGAGGAGAGCCTCTGCCCGGCCACCCATCGTCTGGGAGGTGAGGAGCGCCTCTGCCCGGCCACACATCGTCTGGGAGGTGAGGAGAGCCTCTGCCCGCCCACCCATCTTCTGGGAGGTGAGGACGCTCTTCTGCCCAGCCACCCATCGTCTGGGAGGTGAGGAGCGCCTCTGCCCGGCCGCCCCGTCTGGGAGGAAGTGAGGAGTGCCTCTGCCCAGCCACCATCCTCTGGGAGGTGAGGAGCGCCTCTGCCCGGCCGCCCCGTCTGGGAGGAAGTGAGGAGTGCCTCTGCCCGGCCGCCCGTCTGGGAGGTGAGGAGCACCTCTGCCCGGCCACCCATCGTCTGGGAGGTGAGGAGCGCCTCTGCCGGCCACCCATCCTCTGGGAGGTGAGGAGCACCTCTGCCCGGCCACCCATCGTCTGGGAGGTGAGGAGCGCCTCTGCCCAGCCACGCATCGCCTGGGAGGTGAGGAGCACCTCTGCCCGGCCGCCCAGTCTGGGAAGTGAGGCCTCTGCCCGGCAGCCCCGTCTGGGATGTGAGAGCCTCTGCCCGGCCACCCATCGCCTGGGAGGTGAGGAGGCGCCTCTGCCCGGCCACCCATCTGGGAGGAAGTGAGGAGCGCCTCTGCCCAGCCACCATCGTCTGGGAGGTGAGGCGCCTCTGCCGGCAGCCCGTCTGGGAAGTGAGGCGCCTCTGCCCAGCCACCCATGGTCTGGGGAGGTGAGGATCTGCCCGGCCACCCATCATCTGGGAGGTGAGGAGGCGCCTCTGCCGGGCACCCATCATCTGGGAGGTGAGGCGCCTCTGCCCGGCCACCCATCGTCTGGGAGGTGAGGAGTGCCTCTGCCCGGCCACCCATGGAGTCTGGGGAGGTGAGGGCGCCTCTGCCCGGCCACCCGTCTGGGAGGAAGTGAGGGCGCCTCTGCCCAGCCACCCATCGTCTGGGAAGTGAGGCGCCTCTGCCCAGCCACCCATCGCCTGGGAGGTGAGGAGCGCCTCTGCCCGGCCACCCGTCTGGGAGGTGAGGGCGCCTCTGCCGGGCACCCATCATCTGGGAGGTGAGGGCGCCTCTGCCCGGCCACCCATCATCTGGGAAGTGAGGGCGCCTCTGCCCGGCCACCCGTCTGGGAGGAGGTGAGGAGCGCCTCTGCCCGCCACCCATCATCTGGGAAGTGAGGATCGCCTCTGCCCGGCCATCCTGTCTGGGAAGTGAGGAGAGCCTCTGCCCGACCACCAACTGTCTGGGAAGTGAGGAGCGCCTCTGCCCGGCCATCCTGTCTGGGAAGTGAGGAGCGCCTCTGCCCGGCCACCCATCGTCTGGGAGGTGAGGCCTCTGCCCGGCCACCCATCCTCTGGGAGGTGAGTGGCGCCTCTGCCGGGCACCCATCGTCTGGGAGGTGAGGCGCCTCTGCTTGACCACCCATCATCTGGGAAGTGAGGAGAGCCTCTGCCCGCCACCCATCGTCTGGGAGGTGAGGTGTGCCTCTGCCTGGCCGCACCGTCAGGGAGGAAGTGAGGAGCGCCTCTGCCAGGCCACCCGTCTGGGAGGTGAGGGAGGCGCCTCTGCCCGGCCGCCCGTCCATATATAAGTGAGGAGCCTCTGCCCGGGCACCCCGTCTGGGAGGAATTGAGGAGCACATCTGCCCGGCCACCCGTCTGGGAAGTGAGGAGCCTCTGCCCGTCCACCCATCGTCTGGGAGGTGAGGAGCGCCTCTGCCCGGCCACCCGTCTGGGAGGAAGTGAGGAGTGCCTCTGCCCGGCCACCCATCATCTGGGAGGTGAGGAGCGCCTCTGCCCAGCCACCCCGTCTGGGAGGAAGTGAGGAGTGCCTCTGCCCGGCCACCCATCATCTGGGAGGTGAGGAGCGCCTCTGCCCGACCACCAACTGTCTGGGAAGTGAGGGAGCCTCTGCCCGGCCATCCTGTCTGGGAGGTGAGGAGCGCCTCTGCCCAGCCATCCTGTCTGGGGAGGTGAGGAGGCGCCTCTGCCCGCCACCCAACGTCTGGGAGGTGAGGAGCACCTCTGCCCGGCCACCCATCGTCTGGGAGGTGAGGCGCCTCTGCCCGGCCACCCGTCTGGGAGTGAGGAGCGCCTCTGCCCGGCCACCCATCATCTGGGAAGTGAGGAGCGCCTCTGCCCGCCACCCATCGTCTGGGAAGTGAAGAGGGCCTCTGCCTGGCCACCCATCGTCTGGGAATTGAGGAGCGCCTCTGCCCGGGCGCCCCGTCTGGGAAAAAGTGAGGAGCGCCTCTGCCCAGCCACCCATCGTCTGGGAGGTGAGGAGCGCCTCTGCCCGGCCACCCATCGTCTGGGAAGTGAGGAGAGCCTCTGCCCGGCCACCCATCCTCTGGGAGGTGAGGAGCCTGCCCAGCCACCATCGTCTGGGAGGTGAGGAGCCCATCTGTCCGGCCACCCGTCTGGGAGGAAGTGAGGAGCGCCTCTGCCCGGCCACCCATCATGTGGGAATTGAGGAGGGCCTCTGCCTGTCCACCCATCGTCTGGGAGGTGAGGAGTGCCTCTGCCCGGCCACCCATCGTCTGGGAGGTGTGTTGGGCCTCTGCCCGCCCACCCATCGTCTGGGAGGTGAGGAGCCTCTGCCCGGCCACCCATCATCTGGGAAGTGAGGAGCGCCTCTGCCCAGCCACCCATCGTCTGGGAGGTGAGGAGCGCCTCCGCCCGGCCACCCATCGTCTGGGAGGTGAGGAGCGCCTCTGCCCGGCCACACATCCTCTGGGAAGTGAGGAGTGCCTCTGCCCGGCCACCCGATCTGGGCGGAGGTGAGGAGCGCCTCTGCCCGCCCACCCATCGTCTGGGAGGTGAGGAGCGCCTCTGCAAAGCCACACATCGTCTGGGAGGTGAGTAGCGCCTCTGCCCGCCCACAACCATCGTCTGGGAAATGAGGGGCGCCTCTGCCCGGCCACCCATCTTCTGGGAGGTGGGGAGGCGCCTCTGCCCGGACACCCACCACCTGGGAGGTGAGGAGCACCTCCGCCCAGCCACCCATCGTCTGGGAGGTGAGGAGCACCTCTGCCCAGCCACCCATCTTCTGGGAGGTGAGGAGCACCTCTGCCCGGCGGCCACCCACTGCCTGGGAGGTGAGGAGGCGCCTCTGCCCAGCCACCCATCGCCTGGGTAGTGAGGTGAGCCTCTGCCCGGCCACACCGTCTGGGAGGAGGAGGTGAGGGAGGCGCCTCTGCCCGGCCACCCATCATCTGGGAAGTGAGCAGCGCCTCTGCCCGGGCACCCATCATCTTGCAAGTTAGGATCGCCTCTGCCCGGCCATCCTGTCTGGGAAGTGAGGAGCGCCTCTGCCCAGCCACCCATCTCTGGGAGGTGAGAGCGCCTCTGCCCGGCCATCCTGTCTGGGAAGTGAGGAGTGCCTCTGCCCGGCCACCCATCTTCTGGGAGGTGAGGAGCCTCTGCCCGGCCACCCCTTCTGGGAAGAAGTGAGGAGCTCCTCTGCCCGGCCACCCCGTCTGGGAGGTGAAAGCGCCTCTGCCCAGCCAACCATCATGTGGGTAGTGAGGAGCACCTCTGCCCGGCCGCCCCATCTGGGAGGAAGTGAGCAGCGCCTCTGCCCGGCCACCCCTCTTCTGGGAAGTGAGTTGGGCCTCTGCCCGGGCACCCCGTCTGGGATGAATTGAGGAGCGCCTCTGCCCGGCCACCCCTTCTGGGAAGACGTGAGCAGCACCTCTGCCCGGCCATCCTGTCTGGGTGGTGAGGAGCGCCTCTGCCCGGCCACCCCTCGTCTGGGTGGTGAGGAGCGCCTCTGCCGTGCCACCCATCGTCTGGGTAGTGAGGTGCGCCTCTGACCTGCCATCCTGTCTGGGAAGTGAGGAGTGCCTCTGCCCGGCCACCCCTTCTGGGAAGAAGTGAGGAGCACCTCTGCCCGGCCACCCCGTCTGGGAGGAAGTGAGGAGTGCCTCTGCCCGGCCACCCCTTCTGGGAAGAAGTGAGGTGAGCCTCTGCCCGGCCACCCCGTCTGGGAGGAGGTGAGGAGCGCCTTGGCCCGGCCGCCCTGTCTGGGAGGAAGTGAGGAGTGCCTCTGCCCGGGCCACCCTCATCTGGGAAGTGAGGGAGGCGCCTCTGCCCGGCAGCCCGTCCATATATATATGTGAAGAGGGCCTCTGCCCGGCCACCCCTCTGGGAAGAAGTGAGGAGCGCCTCTGCCCGGCCACCCCTTCTGGGAAGAAGTGAGGAGCGCCTCTGCCCGGCCACCCAGGCTGGGAGTGAGGAGCACCTCTGCCCGGCAGCCCCGTCTGGGATGTGAGGAGCGCCCCTGCCCGGCCACCCATCTTCTGGGAAGTGAGGAGCGCCTCTGCCTGGCCACCCATCGTCCCGGATTTAGGAGCGCCTCTGCCCGGGCACCCATCATCTTGCAAGTTAGGATCGCCTCTGCCCGGCCACCACGGTCTGGGAAGTGAGGAGCACCTCTGCCCGGCCACCCCGTCTGGGAGGAAGTGAGGAGAGCCTCTGCCCGGCCACCCATCGTCTGGGAAGTGAGGAGCGCCTCTGCCCGGCCACCCATCGCCTGGGAGGTGAGGAGCGCCTCTGCCCTGCCACCCATCGTCTGGGAGGTGAAGAGGGCCTCTGCCCGGCCACCCCGTCTGGGAAGAATTGAGGAGCCCTGCCCGGCCATCCTGTCTGGGAGGTGAGGAGCGCCTCTGCCCAGCCACCCATCGTCTGGGAGGTGAGGAGCGCCTCTGCCCAGCCACGCATCGTCTGGGAGGTGAGGACGCCTCTGCCCGACCACCAACTGTCTGGGAAGTGAGGAGCGCCTCTGCCCGGCCATCCTGTCTGGGAGGTGAGGAGCCTCTGCCCGGCCACCCATCATCTGGGAAGTGAGGAGAGCCTGCCCGGCCACCCCTTCTGGGAAGAAGTGAGGAGCGCCTCTGCCCGACCACCAACTGTCTGGGAAGTGAGGAGCGCCTCTGCCCGGCCACCCCTCTGGGAGAGGTGAGGAGCCCCTCAGCCCGACCACCCATCATCTGGGAAATGAAGAGGGCCTCTGCCCGGCCACCCACCGTCTGGGAAGTGAGGAGAGCCTCTGCCCGACCACCAACTGTCTGGGAAGTGAGGAGAGCCTCTGCCCGACCACCAACTGTCTGGGAAGTGAGGAGAGCCTCTGCCCGGCCACCCATCATCTGGGAAGTGAGGAGCGCTTCTGCCGTCCACGCATCGTCTGGGAGGTGAGGAGTGCCTCTGCCCGGCCACCCATCGTCTGGGAAGTGAGGAGCGCCTCTGCCCGGCCATCCTGTCTGGGAGGTGAGGAGCGCCTCTGCAAAGCCACACATCGTCTGGGAAGTGAGGAGCGCCTCTGCCCGTCCACCATCATCTGGGAGGTGAGGAGCGCCTCTGCCCGGCCACCCATCGTCTGGGAGGTGAGGAGCGCCTCTGCTCGCCCACCCATCGTCTGGGAAGTGAGGAGCGCCTCTGCCCGGCCACCCATCGTCCGGGAAGAATTGAGGAGCGCCTCTGCCTGCCCACCCATCGCCTGGGAAGTGAGGAGAGCCTCTGCCCGGCCACCCATCGTCTGGGAAGTGAGGAGCGCCTCTGCCCGGCCATCCTGGCTGGGAAGTGAGGAGCGCCTCTGCCCGGCCACCTGGCTGGGAAGTGAGGAGCGCCTCTGCCCGGCCACACATCTTCTTGGAGGTGAGAGCCTCTGCCCGCCACCCATCGTCTGGGAGGTGAGGACGCCTCTGCCCGGCCACCCATCGTCTGGGAAGTGAGGAGCGCCTCTGCCCGGCACCCATCGCTTGGGAGTTGAGGATCGCCTCTGCCGAGCCACCCCGTCTGGAGGAAGTGAGGAGCGGAGGAAGTGAGGAGCG